>JAIPRL010000538.1:0-121252 GCA_025469235.1 Pemphigus obesinymphae
TAAATTATACCATTTGTATTATTTACATAAATGTATATAGTGGATATATTCAATGTACGGAATACATAGGTGTATCCGGCTCGAAGGACCATGTTCTGAATGTACGCTGGTTCTGGATAAATCATATCAATTTGTTTTGTAAAACTTATACTTCGCGTAAGTATATTAATTGAATATTACGTATTTCGCGGTGGCATTGGCGGCTATATATTATCTGAACGCGACTGCTGCGATTATATAAAGTTCACGGTACTGCCCATGCCCACGGTCGTATCGATGATATTGATAAGACGATTAACCTACCATACAGATTGATTGACAACAACGTTATATGATAATACGTATTATTAGTTTTGTAAAGGACGTAAAATATCTCATTGACGGAGTATAGGTAATATAGACGTATATTGTTTTGGTATTATGGTGTCGGGTATTTAACGCTTAAAACAGGGACGACACGCCTTCGCGGGCAGGCGAGAGATGTTTATTAATGGAAAAACATAATATAATGTACGCACTACATACACACACACATATATATATATATTATACGCTCGTAAGCCGTTTATAACGCGCTCGCGCGAACACAATTGACAGGGGTGCCAGTATTGTATTATTATATTACGTTACGCCACGTTTATCCGGTGCCCAAAGTCCTGAAATTCTGCGGGGTGCCACGGGCAATATTGTGTTGGCTAGAAGGGTTTAATACGCCCTAGCGTGATTTGTTTTCATTACGCGATATCAGAGCTTCTCCTGCATACGTACAGGGATCAGGACGACGACGATACGCCCATTCAACGAGGTTATATATTATTTTATAGCATTGTCCCGTTTTGTTTTATATTGAAATATTCAAAGTACGCGCACATATAATATTTATATTCACATGTACACATAAAGTACACTTTCCGACATCGTACGTGTGTATGTCGTCAAACTACATTACGCTATTTTACACCATATCGTGTCTATTATACATACATACCACACTCCCTGCGGTGTATTATTAGCTTTGTTTCAATAACGATTTTCGTCGTCGTACATAATATATTGTATATATTACATTATTGCTCTATTGAAATAAGGGGGTGAAACGACGCGTTATATCTCAATGTAGCGTATTGACTGCGCCGCGGAAGAGAACACGCCTCTCTATTCGTACCGCTAAAAGTCGTTTAAATCCGCGCGAAACCGACGGGCGAATACGACGCCACCCTTATACACCGATATGTACAGTGTACACGGTAGTTAAGTTGTATTATTTATATTAAATTCGAAATAAAATGGAAAAACCATTACGTCGTTATTTCGACCATGACGACACGTCGTTCCGGGAGTTTGGAGTTTTATTTTTAATCAAATTCGTTCGCGAAATCGTTAAACTTGTGATCGGCTCACATAATCTTGGATAATCCGATAACAAATAAATAACCATGTTTTATTAATGAAAAAACTAATCCGTTTCATGTAATTCTATATGTTCATATTATGTACACACCGTGTTTACTCAAATTAAATATCAGTTGTCAAGTATTATATTTTTGTTATACCGTACTAGTATATTGATCGTTATCCACAAAGGTAATAAAAATACTAACACTAAAAAAGATTATCATCTGTATTTTAAAGAAAATAAAAAACAAAAATGCATTTTAATTTCATAGAGGTAAAGACAAAATGCTTTTAAGTTTTAAAAAAATATCCTTAAACCTGAAAATGTCAAAAGATGGAAAATAAAAATTGCATTTTTAACTCGTTAAAAAGATTTAGAAAACCCAAATGTCCAACTCGAAATTCAATAAATTTAATATACGAGAATATCAGACTTATTATTGTATGCCTGACATGAAAATTTCAAAAATCAAGCCCATATCGTCATAGGTGTATGCAGTAAATATATTCATATTATACGATTCTATTCGCAAGTCATAATGGAACACTATTTCAATGGTATATACTATATATATTTTAGTTTAGGCTCCAGTGAGAAGTACGTCCAGCAAAAATTCCTTTCTCTAAAATTTGAGGAAAAGCCGAAAAGGGATCGTGAACCTTTGTCGTCCAAACTGTGGACAGGAAACTAGTGCACTTCGTTAGGACACCTGTAGGTCATTATAATATTTTATAGGCATTACTGACGACACCTGGTCTCATTATTAGGATTTTGGACGGACCTCAAACGTACCTACATACGTGATATATATTTTTTCAACTTTACTAAAAATATACTTCCTTTTTTTTTTATAAAATTCGCCGATTTATACGATATATCGTGTAAAAATCCGTTCGACCGAGGGTTATCTTTTCTATAATATTTACATGATAATGGCGGTCCTGAACTCGAAGACTATTGTTCGATATAGTAATATACCTATTGATAGTCTCGTTAACATAACGTTATAATAATATATGAGATGTCCTTGTACTCTTTAAACGCGCCAATATTGTAGAGGATCGCGTTCCGGTCCGGTCAGGACTTAAAAGGACTCGAACTCACACACACACACACACACACACACACACACCAATATATTTTAGAATAAAATAATAATAATAAAAAAAAAAAAAAAAAAAAAAAGAAGAAAATGAATAAAACTTCAGCCGTATATGCCCGAACAGGCACAGGAAACCAAATCCGGGCCGGGCGTTTCCGGGCGTCCGATATTCGGACGCTTTGTTGCGTATACGTATTATACAACTTTGTCCGAAGCAATAAAACCCCCACGAACGACGACGGAGACGAATGTATATGTACACCCGACAGTCGAGTTGATTCGTTTCCGGCGAGTGCTCGTCCATTGTTGTCCGTCGTCGTTGTCGAATTAACGTTATAGTATTTTTATGCTTACTATCGGAGAATTTGATTTTTTTTTTTTCCACTTCCCTTGGAAACATAATCTCGAACAAAAAGCTTCCGCAACAAACGCGAAAAAAATAACAATTCCGTCGATACTCTGATCGAGAATACAGTTTGATTTCCATTATATAAAGTTCGCTCCTGTCAATGTCGTCGTCAACGCAGACGTGGTACGTTGTACAAGAAGGACGTCACACGCCAAAAACGTCCAGAAAAATGTTTCGAAATGTTTAAATATAAATTTTAAAAATACAATTTATAAGTGGTACCGTGCCAGCAGAGGAATGCGATTTAAAACAGGAATTCAAACAAAACGGTCGCAAATATTCCGAGTTTTGGTGTATCGATTGTATAATGGTTTCGATTTTTGGGTTTGATAACGATTTCACCCAATCTGGAAACCGTTTCGAAATTTCCTGAATTGTGACTTATTCCGGGGCTAAAATATGTTTCGAGCCCAAAAACGCACTTCAGATTTAATCGGGTTTGAAAATAAAGTTAAACTATAAAACAACAAAAATTATATTTTGTACCTACGTACCTAACTTATTATAATACACTGTGGCAAGTTCGCATTTTATTTTCTCGGACATTCGTAGATTTCTATTTGGAGACAATAGTTTTATAAAAAACCGAGACGATAAGTCCGACTGATTGATTCACATAGTAGGTACCTTCACCATATTATATATGCATGTATATTATAAGTCCAAATACTGTACTGTCCAGTGGCGCACATTCGTTTTCTGCAAGGGGTGTCAGCACAATTTTACAAGATACCCACCACCTATAAAATTTACCAATAAATAAAATGGTAAATAAAATTACCAAACCATTTTTGTAATCAATTTTGTTACTTAAATAACGTTAATAATAAATTATCGTATATTTTTTCAACAAAATATTGGAATAATATTAGTCTACCACCCACCACCTATTATTGTAGGGGTGTCGACTGACACCTTTGTATCCCTCTGTGTGCGCCACTGGTACTATCTGTTATCTGAATAGTTTAAATACCTACGAAAAATGTCGATCATATTATCATCCGAGTAAATAGCTTGGTAGTGGAGAGCGTCGATTGTTAAACGAACTTTCGAGTTTCGATACGGGTACACCGGTTCAAATTCCATTATACCATATTTTTCGCCTTTTTTTTTTATCGATCTCGGCGCGAAGATAACGAATGTTTAAGGTTTATCCGATATGCGATATGTAAACTAAATCTTAATACATTTTCTTATCGTTGAAACTTTTATTATTAAGTATTTATCATTATATTTATTATTATATATTTTTTGTTAATTTGAACTATGTATGATATTGTACCGAGTACGTATTATAATAATTAAAAGTATAATATCCTGAAACAAGTTCGTATTTTTTTTTTTTTTTTTGGATATTTGTAAATTTTCATATGGGTACAATAGTTATATAAAACACCAAGACCGGTAAGTCCGATCAACTCATTCATATATTAGGTAGGTACCTTTATTATATTTTTTTATATCTCATAGTTATGAATTTCAAATCATCGGACTTAGTATTTTTCATAATATTTTAATTATATTTATATTAATACATTCCAGTGAACTTTTGTCAGGAGGACTTTAAAATATTTTCCACATATATAAAAACTCGAGACGATAAGTCCGACCGAATATGTAATAATCCACATATGTAGAGTAGGTATCTACTATATTATATTATTGTGGTATTTTTCAAAATTTTTTTTAAATATAACTGATGTATGTTATGTGAAACCCGTTACTTCGAGTTTTTATAAAAATTTGAGAATAGTAAGTTCGACACATTTTTGAATTACCTATCTACTTTGTCAACCTACAACAGAAACATTTTATATTTTAAAGACTATTTTCTAGAAAGCGAATGCCAAATTCCGCCGGAGGCGAAATATTTTTAAAATTAATTAATTAACATTATTATTTCTCAAGGTGTCACACCCAAATGGGGTTACAAATTCAAGGTTTTGCACTCAAAAGGTGTTGAACTTACATGTAGTCTCACTTAAAAGGAGTTACACTTACAAGGAGTTGCACCCAGTAGGTGTTTCACTTAAGGTAGTATTAGGTATATTTTATACTTTGTAATTATATTTGACGTAGAACCACTGCAGGACTTAGTGAAAGGAAAGGTTTCAAAATAATTTGATGTGATACACATACATTATATATGTATTAATCTTCATCTATTAGCTTAGAACGAGTCGTCTTCTTAACCACGAATCGTGTCTCTGCCATATGCACTAATGTGAAACCCTATAAAAAATGAAAAAATTATATTTTTAACAAGTTTAATACGATAAATTTTCGTTTATTATATTGAAACACAATTTTTAAGTTCGAAATCCCTACGTGAATAATGGTCTCGAGTCTTTGGGAATATTAAATTTTGATAAAAATTAACTATTCTTGGGGTTAAATTAATTATTTATAAATAAATCCCATAGGTCATTTAATACTTGATATATTTTTATACCTATTTATCGTACCAGAATAGACTTTTTCTACTAAAATATTATTCTCATTTCATTATCAAATTTATAATAACTTTCAGTCTTTTTGGTCTAATTTATAAAAACTTTTCGTGATGTATCCCTGATAAAGGGTAGTTTTCTTTACATTTTAAAAACTATTTTGAAAAAATGACCTCCATAAACTACCAACTAGAATAAATTTTCTATCATAAACCTCTATACCAGAAAACTCTTACTTTACTCCTTCTGCCCAAAAAAATATATATGTACATATATAAATAAGTAAAAAATAAAATACATACATTTTATCTCTACATTTATAATCTAAAGAACCATAGAGTAATTAGTGCTACAGTTCAGTTAATTACTTTCCAAGTATATTATTATATGCATTAAAAGGTTTCTTAAGGAATTTTTAATTACTCCGTATATTTTTAGGTTAATTAAAACACTACGCATCCAACTACAATAGATTTTACTTAAAGTGCCTCTTTGAACTGTACGATGTAAACTTATATAGACTCACTGAAAAGTTGAGTGATTATAGTCAAGAAAGTTCGAACAATCAACATAGAATATATTATAGCTAATTAAATACGTCTTACTATGTCAGACATGGGACGTTTAAGCTTTTTCATAATAATAAAATATGTTCTTATCTGAAGTCCATTAAAATAATGTTATAACTAAAATCCTTCAAACTTTTACTTTTTAGAAATGTTTTGAGAACATTTGTTTTTTTGCTAAATGGGGTAACAAAAATACATAAAAGGACCCCGATTCAGAAGTCCTCCTCTTAAAGTACCCATATATTTTTTTTTAATAAAATTTCTAGAATACAACGCAATAAACAAGTTTTTTTTTAAACCGTTTTCGTTTTGTTGGAATTTGATTAAATATTATATTACTAATTTAATGACATTGATATTCGAGTCATCACCTGAATGTTCTACATTGTATAAGTAGTAAAATTTATATCTATTTTTATGAATGAACTCATATTTAAATATAATATTATATAAAATACAAATTTAATATTTGTTTTAATAAAGATAACTACTTCATCAGTTTTCATATTTCGTATTGAGACTCAAGTATGCTACTTGATATTTCTTCAGATATAATCTCCAATTACTCGGCATTTATCTTTGGCATCGATTCCAACTTTTAATAGACCAATAATTAATTTAAGGTCCTGTCCCAGTCTTATCATGTTTTTTTTTTTTTTTTGTTTTCATTTCAATGAGACTTTAACTTTTTTAACTGATCTCGACGCGTACCTATCTTAGGTTCATCATCACCCACGATCAGTTTTATAATGTTCTTCTCCATAATTGCATTTAGAGAGTTACAGTCATTACACATTTTACTTTTTCTATTCCATAACTCTTCAACTAAATTTTTCGTTAATTCCATTCGTGATTTGGGTTTTTATGTAATGTATAATTGATGTAACAGACAACATACGAGTACAGAGTAAGTCAGTTGCAAAGTCCTCAAGTCTCTAGGTTTTATTCAGCCGGATTCATCTATAAAAACACTAAATTTCTCTCTAGTTCGGCCTATCCTTGAATATGGATTAGTTCTATCTTCTATGAGACTTTTCTACTGTTACTAATTGTGTCACGCTATAGATGATACAAAGAAAGTTCCTTCGATTTGTGGCCTATGCATTAAACATTGCATAACATCTTACCCTTCTCAATTCTTATGACTATACATCTGTCTGTGAATTGTTTAATCTTACTAGCCCGACAGACCACAGGCATTCTGTATATTATTTTACCTTCTCGGGCAAGTTGCTCCGGTCAGCTATCATGTCATGCCCAATGTGAGAGGTTCAGTAATGGTGAAAATAAGTTGATAAAATTTGTTTTGTCAAAATAAAAAAATTTACAATTTAAAAAAAATTACATCCCTAAGCCCCTGTTTTTCCTACCTAATTTACTATCTAATGAATTCAATTCAACCCCACTTTATTACAAAAAATATCACCTCTCGATTACCTCCATATTATCTTCGACTTCAATTTCCATCCCTTTTTCGTCTTTTGACTGTCTCGTGAATTCCCTCGTATATCGCGGTTAATGCGTGTCGCTATATAGGACACTATTGCTTTTCTTTTTTATCGCAATTAGGTGCATAATATTATCGGCTGTTGTTTGAACGTTTTGCACAATGAAATAAAATAAATGAATACAATTCGTGGTTTCGTAGGTACTCTCCGGTTCGATTATTTATTTCGGTCCGCGTGTTTGGATGCGATAAATTTTCTTCCTGAAAGTGTACAAAATCACTTGATTCGGTTGACGCCCTCACCTCATATCGAAGCACCTATATATGCTTTGGGCACTCTCGATTCACTATTTACACGACGTTTCACTCAAAATATTTTTGAACACCCGGGATATTGGATGACAACAATACCGCTACGGTGGCGGGGGGGGGGGAGGGGACCCGCTGCTACGTCGTGTTTGCGTACGCGACGAACAGAGTTGATTTTGTACGTGTACAGAGTGCTTTCCTCCGAAGAGGTGATATCATATATTATCTATACAAACGCGTATTTATCGTATAGTATGTGTATCGGTAGGTACCGGATTTTTTTACATTTTTATTTTTTAATTTTTTTTCCGATACACTGTTCGTATACATTTTTCGCACCGCCCCCGGAACCGGCTAATGTAAAATCGGTGTCTCGACGATCGGACGATAACACAATAACGCCGTTGTTCATCCACCGGGTGAGAAGACCTCTGGTAGTCTGGTGTGTGTGTGTGTGTGTGTGTGTGTGTGTGCGCGCGGCACGCAAACCGGAACCGGAAGTGAGAAGGCAACCACCACCATCGGGTCTTCCGCCATCACCTGACCAAAAAGTATTGTTATTATTACGTTATTATTATTATTATTATTAATATTATCATAACGCCGACTACGATGATAATGATTATATGGCCGATGATGATCGGAGCTTCAGTAAAGTGGTGTGTATTTTATGTTTTATATTGACTATAATGGATAACCCCTTCGTCTCCCACGTGACACTATGCGATAACACACGATACGGCGTTCGACGACGGCGGTGTCGGTCACGTGCCCTCCTCCACCCCACCCCACCCCCCCAAACCAAAAACCCGATCCGCGTCCATTAACGATAACGAGATATCGCACGATAAAAAAAAAAAAAAAAAAATACATATACAATAACCGACGATTTACTCGTATTCCGAGCAGCACGCGATTCAATTAATATTTTTTACGGAAATTTCGAACGTATATACGATAATAATTTGAAATCCATTCGTCGTTTCGTCGTCACCACCACCGCGGGAGTTTTCATCCGAACACTTCGAAGAAAACATATTTTGTACTTAAATCCCGAGACGAAGTCAACGAGAAGATCTTATTGTCCCCTCCCCCCCCCCCCCGTCGAATAAAACACCAATATTATAATATAATGTATGATTATTGGCATTTTATATGATTAGTTGCATATGGACGTCGCACTGAAGATTTTCAACGGTAAAAACATGTTTACGCGAAACAAATGGAACATGGCATTTTAAAATAATTTTAGAGTTAAGACGCTTATTATAAAATTGATAGAAAACAACATTTTGGAGATAACCTCGTCGGCTTGTTTCAAATAATATGTTTAATCAAAGTCACAGTGTCTTAAAAACGGAGGAAAAAAATTGTATTTTGTACCTTTGATGACGAGCTTATTAGTATTTAGAAACATGTATGACCTCAACGAGGTTACCTCTAAAATGTTGTCATCCGCAAATGTTATAATACGTAATGTTATAACTTTAAAATCACGTTAAAAAGCCATTTTATTCGTTTTGCGTAAATGTACTTTTAAACAAATATCGTGATTACACCACAATAAAATATAGTGCTGACACGGGACTATTTTTTAATTACATTTAAATTATTTTATTATATTTTTTGATTGTTGAATTTTTATTTTTCACAAAATATCTAAAAAATTGCCTATACTGCAGAAACTCTTAAAAATGGGGTGTGCGTCGTCCTCTTAACGTCCTCTATCAAATTTGGCGGTAGGCACCTATATATTATATAATAATGTAAAATGCTATATATTTTGAAAAGACCAATGATAAATCTTTTTGTCTTTTATACGTAAAAATTGGATTCATTACACAAACTGACATTTATCTTACGCCCGAAATTCTTTATAGCCGTTTAAACATATATAAACATGAATCATTGTGTGTTAAACGACTCTGTATAATATGTATAAGCCACGAGAAAAATAATATTATAACGTCGACGTGTAAAATAAATATGACGTATAAGCGTCGACCCGATTTTTTTCACTTAGATAAAGGACGAAGGAAATCCAAATTGTTAACACATGTATATTATATTTTAAATAGAAATGTTTACAGAATGAAAATTAATTGCTTATAGTCTAATGAAGAGCTTTTTCTTATTAACTTTAAAATGAAAAAAAAAAACACTCAACAATGGCTTTCTTTAATGATAATTTACTCCCTGCTATATGGGTTCACATTTATTTAACAGTTTTTCTCCGTGTAAGGTACCTATCTGATATTAAGAATGCCGGAGAACACTTAAAATTATAAATATAATATACAGGGTTTCCCCCCCCCCACACAGGGATTTGACAAAATGCAATAACTCTTGTTCTGTTCAATATTTTTAAGTTTTTTTTTTTTTTTTTTTTTTTTTATAATAATTATATAACTATAGAACCCTGCGCTAATATTCTTATATTTTAGATTATTTTTTTTATATAATCTTATATAGTCATTATATAAATTAGCTTTTAAAAAAATGTTGGTGTTAGAAAAGTTTATTAGTGTTAAGTTGTCGATTTTCTACGGTTCATTAGCTAATGATAAATAACCGCTAGGTACTAAATAGCGTAAATTAATTTTTTTCCTGAAAAAACATCATTCATTGTACCATAAAATTTTTACCAATTGAATCATATTAAGTAGGTAATTATTATTTTTTATATCACTGTAATATTGATTAGCAAGAAATAAGTTTGAATTTTAACAAACTTTAAAACTTGTTTAAAAATGAATTTATTAACTAATTGAAAATAACCTGATTTTATTTAAGTTTTATACACCAAATTGCTTTTTTTTAAATAATTTATATCTTAAAATAAAAAAATAAAAATACATATAAAATATAAGAACTATAGTGCGCTGAGTTCTAGTAATTATTAAAAAAAAAAATTTTAATTTTTCAACAGAATTAAAGTTATTGATTATATTTGTAAAATCCCTGGGTGATACCTTTATAGGTACACGTTTTTTTACGTTGAAATACGTAAAAAAAATTAAATACGATAAAAAGTAATGAAAATTTAAAGAATGTTAAACGTTTTTATCCTAGGTCTAAAATATTGATAGTTCAAAATCGTCATCTTAGAATGAAAAAATATTCTTTTTGAAATTACTTTACAATTCTATCTATCTATTTATATAGGAACAAATTCTTACATTTTCAACATCGTTTAATCTTGGAATTTCTTCAATCCCATATTATATTTTACAACTGAAATACAGAAAACGAAAAATATCTAACTCGTACAAAATAAACGATCATCGATATAAGGAAATAACGTTTAGTCTGTAAGACGTTTTTAATATTTAAGTGAAATTTTAAAATGAAAATAATTGTTATTTTATTATTTCAGAATAGTACTAATTGAAAGTTAATAGAACTAACTGCACATTTATTTAAAACAATAATGTATTTTATTAAAAATTTAAAGTTCTAAACAATGGATATAATTTGCGTTTATAGAACAAAAATGTTCTATCTATAACAACATATATTGTCTATTCGAAAATAAAAAGTTTTACACGTGAAACCTGTCATATATATATATATTTTTTCACTTAGTTTATATACCTGACTATAATCAATATGTTATTTTCAAATTTCGTTTTGTAAAGTATGACCTTATTTGAGCGATTTTTAATGATACAATGAGTTGAACAAGTGAGTGGAATTCGTTTGGATTTGATATTTGATTGTTTGAGGGGGAGGGGGGTGATAAAATGGACACCAAAATTCAGCTGCGGTGTATATGAATATACCAAAAACACAATAAGTGCGTTTTTTTTTTTTATCGAAAAAAAAAACCACATAAATAACGTGAATAATACCAATATCGGCTATAAAATATATAATATATAAGTGTCGGATGTAAAACGGCCGTATACGGCCGTATTGAAAGAATGTCATTAACGCGCGGGGCAATTCGTAAGAAACCTCGAACAGTGTGCGATATTATAGTAAGTCGATTATAAGGGTAGTTTATAAGGGTTAATCGTAGTCCCCTCCCCTTTTCGTATAATAGTACGTACAAGTATTCGTCAAACCATGTTTGCGCCCATTCTCCCCACCCCCTTCAACGTATGTGCAGTTATATACTGACAGTGTATAATAGTTTGCGGATAACCGCACGCGATTTAACGCCTCTCAGCAAAGGTGTTTCGTCATTTTTACGATACATAATATAAGTAATATCATACGACGTACATTCCAATAATATTTCTCTAGACGTGTATACATTGACGATCGTCAATGAAACGTCTGTGAACGCAACGATAAATCAAACGCGTTAAGACTTAAAAGACCATCTGCAGTCGTATACCTATGCCCCGGTAAAAAAAAAACTCACTATTGATAATAATAAATAATAACTTATCACCGTGTTTACCACATTGCATAATATGTAATATGTTATTACGTTACTACTTAAAATAATATTCTGATTAATATTTTTGAAAAAAATATGTAAAAAAACTAAAAAAATAAAATAATACACAAAACTAAAACTATAGATATATCATTGTACCAATACATATTTTAGTGATGTGAAAACCAACGGAAATGCTTTTATACGCAAAAATTAAAGTGCTAAAACCACAACTGAAATATAAAATGGAGTCCTCAAAAGAACTGCCGTACCATATATATATATATATTATTAGACTATTTATTTTATAATTTAAAAACCTATAACAATATTATTAACCGGAACCCCCGTATATATACATATACTAAAAATAATGAAAATATGTTCAAAAGTTTGTCAAAGAAAAATACACTAATAATGCTTTTAATAAGCATATTACCTATAGATCGTGTTTTATCATTCTAAAGAGCAAAAAATCTTATGTCCCCGTTGTATCTATCGGTCCGTTCGTTCATCCCCTAAACTGGCTATATTTTTTTTTTTAATTCAAATTTTTAATTGAAATTCGTCAAAAAAAAAAAAAAGTGATAATGTTATTATACAGGTTGCTGGTGACAGGGTTTACATACACTTACATTAATTTATACACCCAAAAACACGTACGATATTTACGTATTATTTGAAAATTATCTATGCATAACTCCTTAAAATTAGCCCGCAAAGAGCAGACTTAAGTTCAGTATTTGATAAAATTGTGTATGGACATACTTTTCATAAATTTAACTTTAATTCAAATTTTCAATGTAAGTGTTTTTTTTTTTTAATAAAAAATAAAAAAAAAAATAAGAAACTCGGAATCCAGCTAAGACTCGATAAGTGCCTTTTGCCTTACTTTTTATTTTTTTACACTTTCGATTATATTTAATATATTTATTATATATGTTAAATGTATTTTTTAATTATTAATTAGCCCTGTGGTGAGCAACGGAATAAATAATCGCTTTCGCACTAAACCTGCTTAGAAAACGTGTATATAGTTGTACCTATACTTTGTATTTTATATAAGTACTATTTAAATCAATGGTGTAATTGAGAATGTTTTATGGGGGAGGGGGGGTGATATAAAAATAATACTTAATTAAAGTTACCACGTGGAGAAAGGCTTTGTCCCCTTACTCTTTTACATACATTTGATAACTCATCGCATATAAACACAGTGCATAGTGCTTTCTATATTACATTTAATTATTTACAAAGAAAAGTTATAAAAAATTTATTTAATATTTTTTCATCTCGCGGTAATATTTCCAGCATTCTTATCACAACTTCACGATTTCTAATATTAAAATAAATTGACTAATTACCAAAATTATAAACGAGATCATTGTCCAGCAGAGAAGAGCCTTTTTCAAAATTTTAATTTTAAAGAGAACTATAGCTATTTAAATTGATGGAATTTTAAAATAAAAGTATCTCTTCAGAAAATTATAATATATTGTACAACATAAATAATGATCTCATCTATAATTTTGATAATTGGTCAATTTCCTCTAATAATAGAAATGACGAAGTTTTAATAAGAATTTTGGATGTACAATTCGTATACTATATACACTGAACCAAATATATCTGTGATTTTAATAAAAATATGGATTAATTTAATAATATGGTAATGTTAATATACGTCCAATAAAATGTTTGTTGATTTAGGAATAAAATATTTGTTAATTTAACAGTAAAATAACAAAACCTATTATTGATTTAACCATATGTTTTATCAATGTCTTGGATAAAATTATCCAATTGAATACAAATTAATTTAAATTAACAAATATTTTGTTAGTTCAATTATAAATATTTTGGTTCATTTTTTTCTTTCTTCTTCGTAGAACAAACGCCCATTTGTTAATCAAAATAGTAAATTTAAACAGAATATTTTTTCAATTTAATAACACATTTTATTATAATAATAAAATCTGTATTTATTTTACAAATTATTTTTATTAAAATATAACTTATATATTTTGTGAAATTTACAAAATGAATTTGTTATTGTAAACACATTTTTTGATTAATTTAATAATATATACATTAAAATAATAAATATTGTATTATTTCAACAAATATTCGTTCGTTAAAATTTGATTATTGCATATTGTTAATTCTACGAATGATATTTGATTCAGTGTATATTCGTATATCAGTTGGTTTGACGGAGACAGAAAATTCGGGGGCTACGTCCTCTTAAGAGGACGTACCCGTTAATACCTGTTCAAATTACGACAGAAAACACCTTTATTTGAGAATAATTATTTTGGTATCAAAAAACAAGGTGAAAACTTGAACTATAATCATACTCCAGTTTTTTAAATTTTATTTGTAATTGTATATTATTTACAATTTTTAAATAATGATTTTTTCATGTTTTTCAACAGTTTGTAGAACATGGTAGAATTAATTAATCCTAAAACGCTGGCGTACGATCATACTTTATGTTCTCATATTTCTATCCGTACCAAAATCTTTGACCTACGATAATATGCGTAAAAGTAATTTAAAAATAGACCTGTGACGGTACCATTTTTTTTTTATCGTTATAATACTTATACAATGTATACTATTATAAATGTGAAAACGCATTCTTTTAATAAATATCGTAATTACACAACAATAAAAAAATGGTACTGCCACAGGTCTACTTCTAAATTACTTTTAAAATGTATTTACATACTTTCAATTTGTTTTATTGTCATTTCTATTAAAATTTTTCAAAAATTGCATATACAAAATCCCTAGAAAATCGGGTGTGTGACATCCTCTTAAAAAAGAAAAGCTTAAATAATATCCTCTTAGCTCATACTTAAATCAATATTCCTGTGATTTTATCGGAGTACAAACGTAAAACTTTACGGTTATACGAAAAAAACTTATTGGATAAACACATAAATCATGTTATCGGTTCTATTGGTAATTTGATGATAAGTTTAACATTTTTTTTATAACGATTTATAAAATTTGTATTTAAACTTGGAATTAGGGTAAGACCAAAACATATAAATATACAAACATATATGCCCCGCATATCCTCCCGTAATTATGTTCCCGATTTAAATACTGCATATTGATTAATTTAATAATATGTTGTTAATATACGTCCAAAAAAATGTCTGCTGATTTAGAAATAAAATATTTGTTAATTTAACAGTAAAATAACAAAACGTATTATTGCGATTTAACAATGTCTTTTATCAATGTCTTGGGTAAAATTGTCCAATTGAATACAAATTTATTTGAACTAACGAATATTTTGTCAATTTAATTATAAATATTTTATGGTCATTTCTTTTTTTCTTCTTCGTAGAACAAACGCCCATTTGTCGATCAAAATAGTCCATTTAAACAGAATATTTTTTCAATTTAATAACATATTTTATTACAATAATAAAACCTGTATTAATTTTACAAATTATTTTTATTCAATTATAACTTATATATTCTGTGAAATTCACAAAATGAATATGTTATTGTAAACATATTTTTTTATTAATTTAACGATATATACATTAAAATAAAAATAAAAAAATGTATTATTTCAACAAATATTCGTTTGTTAAAATTTGATTATTGCTTATTGTTAATTCTACCAATGATATTTGGTTCAGTGTGTATATACAGTTGGTATTTCGCACAACTTTGTATATATATTAGTGATGTTACGAACCCAGATTTTTGAGGTCGAACCGAACCCGAACCGAACTTTTTAAAATTTTAATGAACCCGAACCGAACCGAACTATTCAATTAAAATATCGAACCCGAACCGAACTTACTTTTAAAAAAAAAAAAACAATACAATAATATAAATTACCATTTTTTTATTAATCATGTATATTTGCATAAAAATGTATTAAGTAGGTGCCTCTTAAACATAATTTTAAGTCTAAGTAAAGAAGGATTCCACATTTTTCCATTTATTTTTATCGTTTTTCGACAAATTAGTTTCAAATTTTTTTTTCCTAGGTTCGATATTCGAACTGAACTATTTTGCGTTTAATTCCGTTCGAAAATCGAACAGTTCGTAACATCACTAATATATATATATATATAGGTATAATATATACGTATATACGAGAATATTATGTGTACATTGAACGGTTGGATGTTGGACAATCAATCTCAATAAGCTATTTTATAAAGAGACGTGAAAATTAATAATCACATATATTATATATATTATATATGGCATACACAACGGGTCGTGAATAATGTATAATGGAATATAATAATATATAGAACAATACGCAAACAATGCGTGTATATAAGGACAAAGTGCGGTGTGTAATAAACTTGGCAGAGTTGACACGGAAGGATACGACCCGTTTTCGGTGAGTGGGAGGACGAAGGGGATCCTGCCCCGGTCGGCCCTAATAAAACGTGTAATGATCCTGTCGCTGCTGACGCTGCCCGGCCGCGTTTCTCTCTCAAAAGTCATTTTATTTTATTATATTTATATATATATATATGTACGTGTATATATATATATATATATATACGTGTATATTTAATGTATATACCTACACCTCCCGTCCACTCTTCTCCCCCGCAAAACGCCCCCGCTCCGACGTGTTTGCGCTCCCGTTCCGGTCGTCATTGTCCCGTCTGCTGTGCGTATATATATATATATATATATATATATATACATTGTACATAATATATATATATATATATATATTATATAATGACGTTGTGCGGTGGACAATGGATTTACGTATATATATATATATATATATCTATTTCATTTTATTATCAATTTTAGGGACAAAACACCCCGTCAATTAATCGTATTTTCACGTAACCCAATATCTAAATGATGTCCGCGCGTGCGCGCGCAGAGCATATAATATATATTATATATTATATAATATACTAGAGAGAGACCGTTTAAATAACAATATATTAAACAAAGACGAAATGACTGCGAAACCGAAAAATCGGGAATTTATCAAATTATCAGCTGTTGTTGTGTATAGGCCAAACAATAATGGAAACATAAAAAAAAAAAAACGGGAACATCGTAATATATATATATAGGTATTTATTTAATTATTAATTAATTAATTAATTAATTAATTATAATTGATAATATTATTAGATTTATAGTTTCCTTGCAGGTCGTCGGAGATTGTGCGATAAAAATTTTGGATCGAAATATCGATTGTACTGTGAATCATCGATCGAAAAATCGAGAAAGTGTCTGCTGTTATCATTTCCTCGATAATAGAATTTGATATTTTGTTTTCGATATATATTAGGTATGTTTAACGTTTATCGTTTTTAATAATTTTTAGTTTTTTTTTTTTTTTTTTTTAATATAAAGAGTAGGTTCTAATTTGCAGTATTATTAACGTTTTTGATTTCAAAGCAAGTATTTTAATAGAATCAAATAAAAGTATCCAAGTAAGTTCATTGATCGGGGCAAAGTTTGGACGTCCCCGCTTTGCCCCATACAAAGGAATCTATTGTGTTAAATTTAAATGATGCATTTTCAAAATCATTAGGTATTATCAACGAAAGTTAAAGTTTTGCCCCCCTCATACGTGGGGCAAAATGGGGTAAACTATCCTTTTTTTAATATTTTCTTAAACTTTAAAAAAAAATTATTTTAAATTTAATAAAAAATAATAAATCAATTACCAAAACCTATAGATAAATTTGGAAGAAAGCTATTTAATTTGAAGTGTATTACAGGCCTTTACACGTTAGCGTCCCATTGACCCATGTTCCCCTACAAAATTCAAAGAACACATTAGAAGCATGGAAAATCAGGAAACGGTGAAGTCTCCTATAGCAGAACATTTTTTTAGAATTTAATCATAATATCAACACAATCAAATTATTAAAAAAAGTCACAAATAATCAAGAATTAAATATAAGAGAAGCAATAGAAATATCCAAAAATAAGAATAATATTTTTTAAATTGGGATTTTAATCCATTACAAAATAATTTGTTAAAACTTTTAATATAACAATAGATTAATAAAAAACCGCAGTGTGACTCATTGTGTGATAACGCATTATGCGCGGGAACTATATTAGAACAATGTACCGGTCAGTCCGTGTTTTGCACTGAAAATGGAAACTTTGTGTCCGAAATACTGTTTACAATAAAAAGAAAATTTTGTTTTTTTTTTTGGGTTTTATTTTATTTTAAATAAATTATCCACAAGTACTCATATATAAATAATAAATAAATAGAGAGACTGTTCTGTAAAATATAGTTGTAATGTACAAATAGTGCCCCTAAAAACAGTACGACCACAATTAAAATGTTCAATGTTGTGGAATATATAGTGGAATACACAGATTAATTATTTTATTAAGATAATAATTATTGATAACGTTTATTATGATAATAATTATATATAATTATGGCATACAGTGTATAAAATATAAATTTGTTTTTTTAGTTTCATATCATTTCAGTCGGTTCTATAGGCCCCAAATCGTTCAGAGATTCGTCTCTAGTTCCTTAAATTTTTTAAAACCCAGTGAAATCGAAACGAATTTTTAAACTATTGCTTACTAAGTAATCTAAGGTAGGTACTATTATTGTTAAAAAATAAATTCTTCGATTGTATTTTATTAAATCATTTTTCGACACTATATTATTATAATGTTATTTTTATATCTATTATGTATCAGCCAACATCATAGGTAGATAGACGTCCATTATATCTATAATAATAAAAAAATCTAAAAATAGACATATAACTATATAAAAACATAGTAATAAATTAGGTAGGTACGTACTTATAAGTAAAATACTAATGAAAATAAATATTTTCGGCTTTGGACTTGGAATTTCTCGTTCTATATTACGAAGAAAACAACTATATAAGGAATTTTCAAATTTGAATTTTACAATTCATAAAAGATATTATTTTACACACGGACCAAGATATTTTAATGTAATGAGAAAAAAATAAAATATATGACTGTCAATACTACGACGAAACATAAATTAATTGAAAAATGGCGGGATATTTTTTCGTATTATCAATGGTAGGTGATATTCGCCCAAAATTAAATAAGTTGACAAAACATACATTATTTTCACACAATTTATATTTCGTCGCCGACATGGTGAAACTGTGAGAACCGATGACACTTATTGTTCGTGACAACTTGGAATACGGGCGACATATACATAACAGTAGTCCCTCTATATATTGCTCTGTGGCGCAGAGCCGTCCTGCAAAATGAGATGGACGGCGGTGAGACCGTTTTTGTCCCAGACCTTCACATTCAAAGAAGCCCAACGATACTGGCCAAAGTACCGTTTAAAACTTTCAAGTTTCAAAATTTAACCCTAACTCAAATAGACGTCACGGCGATGATTTTCAGATATGTAAAAATATGTTCACCGCGGAATGGCAACAATAATACTATAACTTATATCGGTGTTTCTTGAAATATTGATTATGAAAAAAAAGTTACAGTGAATAAAAAATATCATTTGTTATATACCTGCGATAATACGATGAATATATACAATTTTTGAAACATCTACGGTGACTGTCTCAAAAATATTGCTATTTAAACATCTATATATAGTTATATAGGTATATATAGTTTTATAACTCTGAATATATACCCACTTTAAACTGTTGTTTGGTTTGTTTTTCGTAAATACGTTTTTTTTTTTTTTTTAAACAAATATTATATGATTACACACAACAATAATATAGTGGTTTTTTGATACACTATTATACTATTAAAAACAAATTTATACGTGTTTAAATTGTTAGACTTTAGTTGTCCACGCGCGTATAAATAGGTACTTCCTTTTAATCCTTTTTTTCACTGGCCCACTTTTCCCCTATCTCTTACATGTACTAGCTGTTTACAATAAATATTGAATGCCAAGAAATTATCTTCGTTATTATAATATTTTATTTATTTTGGTAAAATTTGTTCAGTTTTAATGTTTGTATACAAAATATAAATAAACGTGATATTGACTTTTTCATTCTAAAACACTAAAATATAATATTAAATAATAATTCTACAAATAACAAATATGTGAAAAAAAAATATAGGTATTATTTTATATATTTCTTAAGTAGGTTAAGTAATCTAATAAATATTTATCTAAATTTCGATGAAATTATTATCTTTGTTTAGATAATTTTTTCGTTATTTAACTTCAACACTGAACAAATTGTCTATATGTAAAATATTAAAATACATTGAAATCTTTAATATAAATATGACAGTTTATTTGCTGTCTATAAAAATCCCTACGATCCGAGATATCGACATGAAATTGTGCCTAAATCTTCGTCATGTACTGGAAAGGGTAAGATATCATTAAAAAAAATAAAAAAAATGTGTTATAAGGGATATATATATATCGCGCTGGCTTAGAAGGTTTTTATCATAATATTTTAAAATTGTACAAAATGCCACTTTAATGATTATGCAATAAAGATATCTATATAGAGTACTCGTGAACATTTAATATTTTCTTTATTGATATGGACCTACACTGAACCAAATATCATTGGTAGAATTAACAATACGCAATAACCAAATTTTAACAAACGAATATTTGTTGAAATATAATACAATTTTTATTATTTTAATGTACCTATATATAATGTTAAATTAATAAAAAAATATGTTTACAATAACATATTCATTTTGTAAATTTCACAAAATATAATATAAGTTATAATTGAATAAAAATAATTTGTAAAATTAATACGGGTTTCATTATTATAATAAAATATGTTATTATAAATTGAAAAAATATTCTGTTTAAATGGACTATTTTGATCAACAAATGGGCGTTTGTTCTACGAAGAAGAACGAAAGAAATGAACACAAAACACTTATAATTGAATTAACAAAATATTTGTTAATTCAAATAGGTACATTTGTATTCAGTTAGGCGATTTTACCCGAGACATTGATAAAAGATATTGTTAAATCAATAACGCGTTTGGTTATTTTACTGTTAAATTAACAAATATTTTATTTCCAAATCGACAAACATTTTATATAATTGGACGTATACATAACCATCATATTATTAAATTAATCTATATTTTCATTGAAATCACAGATATATTTCGTTCAGTGTATAGATTTAATTTTTGATTAAAAAAAAATTAGTAGGTACCTGTAAAAAAAAAAAAAGTAGGTTTTGATGTAATCGGTTTAATAATATAAATTATATTATATAAACACATATATTATATTAAAATGTATCCGTACACATTTTTCTCTGTCCGATAAATCGTAATAAACTTTGCCAGTGTACATATATATACATACATCATAGGTATATAATACAGGTACAACACATTTAATATTATAATATATATTATAATTCGATACCCTTTTAAAAACAAATTAACTATAGTTTCGATTAACGACGCGCACCTTTAACAGCTGCATGAAATCCCAATGACTCACCGGTTATACCTATACTGTATTGTTTCGCAGGTGGCTTTTAACAAAATATTATACAGGGATGTATGTTACGTTTAATTGCACGTTTTGATTTTACATCGATTAAACAAATGATTTTACGAACGTCCATCCCCAAATTAAATAAAAGCATTTATCTCTATACACATACATATTGTATACGCGGATTGTTGAAAACATGTGTCTGCAGATTGCACTAGTGAAATATTGATGTGGTTTGTCGGACAAAATTAGGTATAACATTACACACGGACACCGTATATGCAAATTGTCAATCAATTATTATAGTATAATGCATTATATTACATTGTATTTCCCGTACACAATTTTTAAAAATATAATTATAATAATAGCGTAGTAGTAGTTATCGCGATAGACTTCTCATACATTTTTGACAAGTTTTATGCCGGCTGTCGACCTGGATGGACGAAGTGGATAGAAGCGTCAGGTATTCTGTGCGATAAAAGAATCGTCCCTATTAGGTTAAAAGGTAAATTTTATGAGGCAGTGGTGAGACCCGCAATGACGTATGGAACGGAATGTTGGGCAGTAGGTAGAAAGATATTAGAACAGAGAATGGGTGTAGCTGAGATGAGAATGTTAAGGTGGATGAGTGGAGTTACTATAGAGAGGATAAAATAAGGAATGAGTATATCAGAGGTAGTATAGGGGTAGCTTCGATAGTAGACGAAATGAGAGAGAATAGATTAAGATGGCTCGGCCATGTATTAAGGAGGGAAGAGACTGAGGCAGTAAGATAAGTAGGGGAAATGCATGTTGTTGATAAGAGGAGGAGGAGAAGACCGAAAAAGAAATGGGGGGATGTGATGGCGAGTGATATGAAGAAGGTGGGAGTAAGTGAAGAAGATGCGGAAGATAGAGTCAAGTGGAAGTGTAGGACCAGGGTGGCCGACCCCAAATAGTTGGGAGAGAAGGCCAAGGAGAAGAAGAAGAAGAAGAAGAAGTAGTTATCGCGATAATTAAATCAAAAATTGTGTATATATTAGATACGTATAATTGCCTGTTCAGTAAAGTTAAAATTTCCAGTTGGTTTTAACTTATTAACTATATCGATAAACTATACCTAGAATTCAATCAATAATTATTGTAAATTTACTTTTTTTCCTTTAAATTAACGTAATTGAGAGGACGCTATATACAAACCATTTTTATAAGGGATTCTGTATAGGCAATTTTTTAAAAGTTTTTAATGATAAAAAAATGTTAAAATACATTTTAAAAGTAATCCAAAAAGTAGTCTCATATTTGTACCACTTTTTATTGTTGTATGCAATACGAGTAATACGACATTTGTTCAAAAACTATTATGTAGTTTTCTGATCTCAGTTAGATCAAAAATTAGGATAAAAGAGAAATAAGAAGGTACCACTAAATAAAAGATGAAAACATAAACGAAAATCGAATATAGAATTTTTATTCGATAAGTATACTTAAACATCTAAAATTTGTAATTAAAAAACGTCAAATTTCCAAATTTTTATTTAAAAAAAAAAATATTAGTAAAAATAAAACTACGTTTGTCCATAGTAAATATAGTAAATATTCTCATCTATTATATTATGTTTAAATTTAGAATCTACGATAACTAAGAGAAAAATTGAACCTAGAAATTGATAACCTGTTTTAATGCGGTTTAAACCCATGTATGTCCTCTTAAGTTAACTTATTATGTTTCCACTGATATTAATTTTAAATTGTCTAAGAAATACAATATTTATTTGTCCTCAGATATTATTATTTGAATTATTTAGAAGTTATTATTTTGTATGATTCGGCAATCTTTATAGTTACTGTTTTAAAAAACTGTCATGATAGGCAATGGAAATATCATAAAATTAATAAAATTAAATGGATACGAATACGTGGGAAAATTAAACCTTATAAACTGCTTTTAAATTAATACATTTTTATAAATTAAACAAATATAATATATATATTTATAATGACCAATTATCGTTTACCATTTTGTATTTATTTTTATAAAACAGTACCTACTTGTTTTTTATTATTTGTATTTCATCTATATTCTATATATTGTCCTAAATGATTTTGCTAAGTGCATCTAAATAAACTTACTTTGAATATCCTAGAAATATAAAAAAATTAGATATGTTTAGTTTTTTTAAATTATTATTATAGTTTTAATAGGTGGAGAGGCTATTAATTGCATTTTTTAATACCTTAAAAATTCAGCATTTTTACTTTTATTATTTGAAATTAAAAATCTTGAAAACAAAGTTATAACCACATATATATATTTATATATTATATTGAATAAGTAGTAGATTATGTTGTTCAAAATTGCGCAACGATCAAAATATTTAACATTGAATTTGTATTAATGTTCAATGCATTAATTTGTTCAAATTTTTAATGTTTTTTTAAAATAATATAGTTGAATATTGTAATAAAAAAGCTTTTGCCGATCAATATATTTCTGTGCGCAATTATGACCATCCGAAATTTACTGTTCGAAATATTAAAAAACTAATTTGTTAAAATTCTTAATATTAAAAAAAAAATGGTTCAAAATTATAACTATATCAATCTTTTATCGTTTTATTAGGTTGAAAAAGTTGGAAAAAGTAGATTTCATTTTTACAATTCATCAAATTATCTTTTTTGTACATTTTTTTATTGTTTTAAATTTATGGAGCATGGTCACAATACATATACTGGAAATTTAATAATAGCTGCAGCTAATATACTTTCTTTAAATGTTGAATTGAATCTTTATTGAAAAATATCAGGGACAATAAATAAATATTTATGTATCATAAAGTATAGGTACCTAATACGATCAAGTGCGTATTTTATGTTTATAAAATGCAGTATTCTTTTATTACTTTATTGCAATCGAACGAAATTTTTTGTAGAATCGTATACATTTTGTCGTAAAGTATTTGAGTAAATATATTTAAATACTTTTATAGTGTTTAGAATACATTTACTTAGAATACTTTTTAAATACATTTTAATCAAAGTATTTCCAAAGTATTTGAAATACTATATATATATATTTCATTGGTATTTTTTACTAGAGTTACAAATACTTTTGAACAAGTTTTAATTTTCAAAATGCCAGTCAATCAAAACGTATTTTTAAGTAGGTATGTTTGTGTAGTGTAATTTTGAATTTACTTTAACATTTAATTTAATACTATTTTACAGTGTGATGAATTGACAGGCGGATTTACGGAGATTTATATACAAAACGACTGGTAATGGGTATAAGCGTAATAAAATCGATAAAATCGCAACCGCCACGCGCGCATGATAATAATCGCCCGTGTGAAATATGTCTTAAAATAATAATTGGGGGGACATTGAGACTCGATTGACACGGGTTTGTTTCATCTTACAATAATTTTATTATTAGGTATATTATTTTATAAAAAAATATGTAATTAATAATAAATATAATAAATTATTTTAAATAACACTATGCGTAACATTGTATCGTAAATGTATGAAAAACGATGGTAAAAATAATTATTATTAATTTTCAAAATATTGCAAAAATTAAAATATAATTTTTTTTAATAATTTCAATATTTATTTTTTTATTCCATCAAATAATTGTAAATTTATAATTGAGTAATAGAAAGATTTTGAGACCTATAAAAAATATAATTTAAATAATACGACTGTTTTAAAAATAAAATTAAAGCCGTACATATATACAAAACAAGTATTTGTATTTATTCTTAAATACTTTTTCAAAATAGTATTTGTATTTATTCTTAAATACTTTTTCAAAAAAGTATTTGAAGTACGTCTTAAATACTTTTTATGTCAATGTATTCGCGTCTCTATTTAAATAAAATTTTAAAAGTATTTTTTACAAGACTGGTAGGTATCTACCTATATTTTTTCACTAGATATTAAATAGAACAGATAGATTAAAAACAAAAAAAATAATAATAATAACGAAAAATAATACTATACTTAATCAAATTCAATATTTAAGTGATGTTCATACCGAATAATTGGCGTTTTTAAAAATAACAACGCCATGTTTTAAAATAAATATCTTATATCTAAAAAAAAAACTTATAATATGGTAGTATATTGTTCCGTCGTGGCAAATAAAAACTAATTACGGTACGTACACAGATCCTTGGCAGTGAATCATTGTCACTCTGCAAGGACATCCGCAAATGGAGGATAAGTAGAAGCAGTTGTCACCCTCATTGTTTTTTTTTTATTACAAATTTTGAGGGCTTAGAACCAGAAAAAAGTTTTTAAACTACTGATTTTTGCCAAATTACTTTTTTTATGTAGTCTTATCCATTATTATTAAATTTTTATAGACGATATATTGAGATTGGAAAAAACTAATATATATTGGTTATTGGTAAATAACTTTTGACTTTATAATTTACTTTTATAATTTTATAATTAAATATCTTAACGAATTATTTTTTATGAAATGAAGTTACTCAGAAAGTTATTTTATAGAATTATTTGTTTGAAAATGTTGTAAGTTTATCGACATTTTTTTGTAATAATAATAATAATAATAATACTATTTTAGTTCATGTCCGTATATAGTACCTACTAACTGATATTCTAATCACAAATGAAATATGATTTATTGACAAAAAATTGATATATATATCAATACATCAATAAATTAATATATCAAAATTTCGAAAATATTATATTATTGAAATTCAACAAATATTTACAGTGTAAAATAGACAGGAAAAAAACCAGTAATAACTTTTAACCAATTACTTAATTTAAGTTATTTATTTTCAAAACAATGTTGAACTCAGTTATACTATATTAATCAAAATACAAAATTAATAGTAATTATTATATTTATTTTTACTAATTTAATATAAACCAGTTTAAAAAAAAATTAACTTGGGCTGAAGCAACCCTATCACCTATAAAATTTTACTACAAAAAGTTCATTCAAAAGTTAAATATATAGATAAATTTCAGAAATTAGATCTTTTTCTTCTTTTTATATTAAAGACCTTATTGTTGCAATTCTGGTTCTCCGTTCTTCTCTGTTTTTGTCCATTCTTTTCAATGAGATGATTATTTTAAATAGAATATCTAACGTCGACAAGTATACAAGCAGAATAAAAATGTAATAAAATGTTTTACCTTTATATTTAGATACAATTTCATTTGATTGGACTCAACACTAAATATATTGGCCAATGTTACCCTCGATACTTAAATAAATGTAAAGGGGGAAGATATTTATATAGGTCAGCAAACTAGCGCCTTATCATGTGCTTGTATATACGTATCCAGTTCATCATTGAGAAAGAGTTCACTTTCCCACTTTCCCTTTTGTCAATTCCTTTTCTCGCAATGCACAAACATTTAAATATGATTGGACATTGAATATTTAAATTTTAAAATGTACCCAAGATAGAAATAAATATTTTAGTTTATATGTTAAAAAAAATATATATATATATATATATATATTTAGTAATAATAATTTAAAATAAATTAATTTTGAAATAATTATAAAAAAATTAAACGTGAGAGTGAAAAAAGCGATTTGCCAAATAATATAGTCATCCCTATATAAAAAACGAAAAAAATTGAGTTTACGACAAAATCGAATTATTTTGGATACATTTTAACAACGTAACTTACATTTATACGGGGTCAATAAATACTTGGGAGTACCTATAATATAATGTATGCACTCGAGAACATTGAACTAAAACAGTACGGAAAAAAAATATAGTTGGAATAATAACTATATTTAAAGTTGTTTGAACTTTAAATTATAGTTAGATCTGTGACAACATATGTTGCAATTACTAAAAAAAATTAGTTGGATTTATAGTAACATTAACAATAAAATATAGTTAAATCAACTATATTTTTAGTTATTAAACAATTGATTATGTCGACCTTATAATAATATTAACCATAATAATATCATTGAATCAACTAAATATATAGTGATTGCAACAATTAATTAATTATAGTTACGAAAACTGTACGAAGAAAAAAATATTGTGAAAAACTTACAAAAATAATGATCCTCGCCGACATCTGAACTCACAACTCCCTATTATCCTAATATCATACGCGCTAACCAATCTATACCTATATCTTTATGATTTTAAGATTATGGTGTAATAGATCGTTGGAACGTCTCGGGTTCGAAACGCTCTTTTTTTTTGCATTTTTTACAATTTTTATATACGTAATTTACTATAAAATTATAGTAATGATTACTATAAATGTTTTAGCTTGTGTTACTATAATTTTTTAGTAAATATGACTAATATTATAGTTATCCCTATGGTTGGTATAAATAATACTTAATTCAGCTGTTTTTATAGTAGAATTAACTATATTATTTATTCCGCGTGTATACACTCGTCTTCCGGTATGTGTCTACCAGTGGCGGCTCATGTGTAGGGGCGACGGGGCGATCGCCCCCCTCTAAAATTGTATCAAAATACTTATTAACAAGTTAGATATTGATTTAAATATTAATAATTATTTATTTTTACATTGTAACGCATTTTCAAAGTATTATCATTGAAAGTAAAAATTGTTTTCCATTGTTATGAATACACTATAATAGGTAATCAGAGTTTAAAAATATATGTAGGTAATAGTGCGGTTAAAATAGGTACCTATAATTATTCATTGGCGAGGTTATCGAGTAACGAACAGGGCTCGGCGCTGGGGCGACGTTGACAATCGCCCGTCAAAACCGATCAAAATACAAACACATAGGAGGGGAAATTCGGTAATAATCATATAGAACATTATAGAAATGTCAATTGAGATGATAAAAGTTTGTTTACAAAAACTGAGACGGGCCTTGAAGTTATCGTCGAACGTAAAACTGAGGACCCGCCTAGAAGTTAGTAACGTTAATTCCACTATATATTATATATATTTATATGCATTGATTAATGCAAGCAGGATGAGTCTATACGCAGGACATTAGAGCAACGCCTTATCATTTAGTTGTTATCACCCGGCGTTATCATATTTTTTTTATCAAATAGAATTTTCAGTTTATTTCTTTAATATTATAGATGGGTACAACTTTTCTATTAACTAGAAATTAAAAATAAATTACCTATTCAATATGCAACTAATAAACTAGAAATATAATTTATTCTCTAAAATTTTAATAGCAACTATGAATATTTCTTAATTTCTACTCACAATAGTTATTATAATTATTTATATTTATTGTTTATAAAATTCAAAAAATACTAAATGTAATAGCTTAGAGTATAGAAATAATTATTATAATGTTAATCTGCCTGTTTTTTAACTCTCCAGTTAGAGTTATTTTTAATTGAGTGGTCTGGAAAATATTTCAATTTAGTCATAACCATAGTTGCTGGACAATTAAAATGTTTAGTACTATTCAAAGAAAATCTACTTTTTGTATGAGTCGGGGGATCATTCTATATGAACCAAAAGAAGTATATGGTTATGTTTAGTAATTTATTTTAAGTACCAAGAATAACTTACATTTGTACAATTATCATCGGGTTTTCTAATAATATTCATATTTTTAATTGCGCAACCCATATATTTAATTAACAAATCTCAACGTTCAAATGATAATAGCAATACAATTCACAAACAAATTTTTTAATTATTAGATCATAATTCGAAAAATATTAACAAATGACGAACATTTGAATTTTGAATAAATTACCATCATTTTTTTTTTTTTTGATTTCGTTACTACAAAACCAAAACCAAGTTATTTACCAATATATAACAATAATTGTTTTAGAAATGTATAAAAAAATTTTTAAACAATTAAAATATTTAGTATTGTCTACTTTATTTCGTAAATAGAAATTTTAATTAATTTAAAAAAAGACATTAAACTAAAAAAATTGTATAATACCTATTACATAGAAAATTACTAAAAGAGCATAAAAAGTTATATGTGTATACTGTATAATTATCATAATACAAGTTTGTGCATGTCAACAATCCTAATTTATTACATTTAAATAGTAGGTACCTAGTTGTATACTTTGCTGTGTTTGCTGTTTAACATGTAAATTTTTTATTTATTATTTTAAAATATATATATATAATTTATCTACAAATTACATAATTAAATGTAGATAAATAAACAAATTTAATAACAGTGTGGTAATTTCTGATTGATTGATGCAATATATTGTTTTACAATTAATGCAACAAAGTGTAGAGTTTAAATTATATTTTCAGTTTATTAAGTTGGTACATATCTTTAATATTAAAGAAAATAAACTGAAAATTCAATTTGACAACGTAAATAAATGATTACATCTGGTGATAACAACTAAATGATAAGGCGTTGCTCTAATGTCCTGCATATAGACTCGTCTACGCAAGCGTCTTCGAATCACTGATTATAGTCATTACAGAACGAAATCTTTATCAACATTTGTCAACAGCTGTTATTTTCAACATTCAAAGTCACCTATTTACTTTACACAGAAACATAAGTAGTGACATAGCCCTGGTAGGTAATAATGCGGCCCCTGGAGCGATACGAATCGTCGCTCGACATGCATGTGGACTACGAAACAATAAGGAATACGTTTGATACTGTGTACAAAGGGACGTTCAAGTATTACATCAGCACATTTTTGGCTTTTTTAGACCCCCTCTTCCCCTTGTCAGCAATTGTCAGCAAAAGTCCGACCCCCTTACTTTATTACGTCAGCATATGTCCGATGGCCCCCTCTATCAAATAAAAATCTCCGAATTTTATATGAATTAATTAAAAATAAATTAAACATTTTGTTAATTATTTTGAATTTTATTTTACATATTTTGATAAAAATAAATACGTATTTATGTATAAATTTTAATTTTTTTTTTTTTATTACTGTTTATATGGCTCTAACCCCCCCCCCCTCATCTCTCTTGTCAGTAAAAGTAAGCACACGACAGACCCCTTCTCCCTCTAGGCGCTTACGTAATACTTGAACGCCAACCAAGTGTATTAACTGTGTTCATTTACCGTGCACATCTATGTAATATCTATATATTTCTTTAATATTTATTTAATTTATTCTTTTATTATTGGTGTATATTTAATATTATTGTAATATAGTAGAAAAAAATTCAGTATCATATTCATGGAAAATTTAAATAAAACAACTTGGAAGACCTGTTAGAAATATAAACGAATGACGATTATTACATTTTGAGCATAAAAAGTTTTATTATTTTGTGATTTTCGGTTTTTGTGAAACACCGAACCAAATATCATTGGTAGAATTAACGATATGCAATAATCAAATTTTAACAAACGAACATTTGTTAAAATATAATACAATTTTTATTATTTTAATGTATATATTGTTAAATTAATAAAAAATGTGTTTACAATAACAAATTCATTTTGTACATTTCACGAAATATATAAGTCATAATTTAATAAAAAAATGTTTAGTAAAATTAATACAGATTTTATTATTACAGTACAATATGTTATTAAATTGAAAAAATATTCTGTTTAAATTGACTATTTTGATTAACAAATATGGGCGTTATTCGATTGGACAAATTGTACCCGAAGACGTCGATAAAAAAATATATTCTTAAATCCACAATACGTTTTGTTATTTTACCTACTGTTAAATTAACGAACATTTTATTTCTGAACCGACAAAAATTTTATTGGACGTATATTAACATAACCATATATTATTAAATTAATCTATATTTTTATTGAAATCACAGCTGATTCATTTGGTTCGGTGAACGTATATTTATATAGTAATTTTTTTTTTTTTTTGTATTTTGGTTAAATCGGTATATAATTATTATTGTATTCTGTGCTTTTCGAAAACGAATAGTTTTAAAGTCGACCTCCCACTTTCAAAGCCAACGAGCCGCCACTGGTGTTTACTACATATATATATATATGTGTGTGTGTGTGTGTGTGTGTGTACGTGTACAACACGGTGAAAGGGAAAAACGCCAGTTAATAACGAAGGTCTTATACACGCGAAACGAGGGTTTAATTCTGTATATGATCAACGTCGTTGTCGTCGTCGTCCTAAATTGAATCTCGCCGAGAGAACGCAATATACAATTACGGTGGCGTTCCTCCCTCCCTCCCCTCATTCGCCTGTCCAACCCTCTCCCGTTTTATATACGAGTCGACTATATATATATATATATATATATACCTAAACCTATATACATACATATATATATATATATTATAATATATTATACGAGTTAAAGACGCCATTCGTAAGAGAGTGGAGAACGCCAACGTCTTTTAACGGTCGTCTCGATCTCCGTGCGTCCTCCCCCGCCACGACGACGACGACGACGGGAGGGGGAGGGGGAAGGTCTTAGAGCTGATGACGCGCGCGCGTATAACCTGCAGGACGAATGGTCGTCCAACGGGATCGTCCGTATTTATCACGCCGAGGAGAATGCGCGGTGCACGGGGTACGTATAAAGGACGGTGTCCGGGGTGGGGTGGGGGAGGAAGGACGAAGGGGAAAGGAAGCCGGATGATAGTATAGTGAGAAAGACGGAGAAGGAGACGTGAGCTCTGTATAAACTGATCCGAGCTACCTATATATATAATATATATATATATATATATATATACTACACGGTATATACGTATAATTTATCTCCGGGTGCCCGATTGGCCGGATACGGTGACGCCGGAAACGCCCCCTACCCGAACGAAAGCTCTAATGATGGCGGCAATAAGGCTTCTACCCCCCTCGCCGACGCTTTTTCACCGTCCATCACGTACCGGAGCCGTACACGCACACATAAGTAATATATATATATATATACGCGTACACGACGTAAGTTTCACGAGAAAAGCTCGATAAAAGCTCCTCGTCCGATTCCCCGCGGATTACTGCCAACTCTTATAGAAATATATATATACGTATATATACAGCGTGCGCGCAGACGAAAGAGCTTTTCCGTATACACGTCATATGATATCCCCCTCTTACGCTTCGAGGGGGGGGGGAAACGTGCGGCGGACGGGGGATACTAAATAGATTTTTTTCATCCCTTTTTCGCGCCGCGTACGGTGTGCACGTACAATCTATATATATACGTTACGCGCACCTTCCCTGCACGATTTCTTTTTAACTCGTCAAGTCAGTTTAACGACATTCGAGTCAAGTCGAAGGTCACTATACAATATTCAATTTATGAGTCGAAAGTTGACTTTGAAAAAAAAAAAAAATTAGCAACTTGACTTGGTTTTTAATGTTAACATTTTCCAATTAATAATAATGAAAACAAAAAAAAAAAAAAACAACAATTAGAAAACATCTGTCGGCAGCTAAAAGTTCTATATTTCTGTATCCACACTGATATTGAATATATACCTAATACAAACACCACTTCAATGTAATATCCGCCGCTGAACCAAATATATCTGTGATTTCAATAAAAATATAGATTAATTTAATAATATGGTTATGTTAATATACGGCCAAGGAAACGTAGTGTCGATTTAGAAATAAAATATTTGTTAGTTTAACAGTAAAATAACAAAACGTATTGTCGATTTAACAATATCTCTTATCAATGTCTTGGGTAAAATTTGTCCAATTGAATAACGTCCATTTGTTAATAAAAATAGTCAATTTAAACAAAATATTTTTGAATTTAATAGCATATTTTATTATAACAATAAAACCTGTATTCATTTTACAAACTGTTTTTATTAAATTATAACTTATATATTTTGTGAAATCTACAAAATTAATTTGTTATTCTAAACACATTGTTTATTAATTTAACAATACATACAATAAAATAATAAAAATTGTATTATTTCAACAAATGTTCGTTTGATAAAATTTGATTATTACTTATTGTTATGTCTACCAATTATATTTTGGTTCAGTGTATGTTCAATATTGGATAAACACAATTAATCAAATATATATCAATACGAAAGCCAAACTGGCTTGTGTCACATAAGCCAATTACAATAACATTTACTATAATTCACCTCATGCGTCAATGTTACAATGACATCTGAATACTGTATAATACGGTTTTCAAACAGTTATATTATTTTTACTTAATTTGGAAGTGATAATTAAAAAAAAAAAACTATTCAGATCAAAGCTCATCGAAAATTATGAACAATTATTTAAACAAATACAATGATTTAACAAGAATTTAACAAAAAAATTAATAAAAATTTGAGCGCAAAAATATATAACTAGAATTGTGTTCAAATTTCAAGTCTTAAAATACAAAACTATAAATTATATATTTTAAATGTCATTATAAAATTTTAAATGTTTAACATAATTAAAACTTTAAAAGCTTATAAAAAACAATAATACAAATAAAGCTTTCTTACATTAATTAGAATGATTTTTGATTAAGTTTGTATGCAAAATTTTTAGAAATTTTTAAAACTTGAAAAAATGAGGTAAAATGTTGATTGTTGGTATTAGATACACCTACGCGTCTACTATCATGATAAATATAAATAGATTGATTACATCTCTTTTGATACTTTTTCTAAGGCAAATGCCCTTGAATTTTAACTAATTAATATTATAAGTACCTACTTACCCAATGTTTTCTCTCTCAAAATTACGTTTTTATCTTTAGAGTGAAAAATGTTATCGTTTATTCTATGATTATAATTTATTAAATTGACGAGATGTTTTCCGTCTATTTAATATATATAGGTACATATAAAACGCCTTATTTAAATAAACATTTGTAAAACTTAAATTAAAAAAATTTTTGAATCAAGGTCAGATTTCTATATAATTAAAGTAGCTGCTATTTAGACAGTATCTCTTGTGCGGAACGGATATCTTTTTCGAAGGAATATTAATTAATTTTTAAAAACCGGAAAGAACTTTCATAAGGAGTTTCTTTTTTAACTATAAAGACTATAGGAACATAAAAGAATTAAATTTAATGTTAACGACAAAGAGCCTTGTGACGGGTATATTTTGTATAAAACTACAGTTTCTAAATTAAAATTCCAACATTCGACTCAATACATATTTCGATATTAATTTCTAAAACGTTTATATTAAAATGCTTAGAACTTGTTTGAGAGCCTATTCGTGGTAGAATTTTATCATTATTATTTATACCCATTAACTAGTGGTTATAACGGTTCAACATTCTTCAAACACGAAAATTTAATTAATTAAATGTAATATTCAAAAAGTAGGTATTTGTGATCTCTTGAGCAAGTTTTAAATAAAAACTTTTAATCTTTTTCAGAATTGAAAAAAAAATCAAAAAAAACATTTCGATTGTTGACATACTTTTGTAATAATTATTTTAATTAGACAGTAGAGTATTTTAAACATTATTCTAGAGGAGTCCAAAAAATATTGAAAACTAACAATTTACATTAAAGTTGTATATTTTACTATCTTCTGGTATAAAAATCACTTAGATGATCAAATAATGTGGACGAGGGGGAGGATCGGTGCACTCTCACTATTTTGGTAAATAATACTTATTCCAGATATTTCATTTAAATTTTGAATTTTGATATTTTTAGCTTTAAATGCACTTTGTTTTAAAAATATTTAGAACATTTTGCATTACCTGTTAAACACATTATCATTTAGAATAAATAAAAACGAGTACTTTATATATAATATTTTTCTAATCATACATTTTTCCTAATTTTCTAACACTAGGTAATATTAAAAAAACCGGACTGTAAATGGGGGTTTATATTTTTTTCAAGATATTTATTGGCCAATTAAGAATATTTTACGTTTAATATTTGATGATGAGAAATGTAAAATATAATATTAAAATATTAATTTGGTAGACTTGTAAGTTTTATTCGATAAATTTACTTTAAATTTTAAAGTTGATTATTCTTTAATTCAATAATGAATGACAAAATTACCTAAGAATCACGGCCTAAATATAATAATAATAAAGTTTATCGATTTTTGATCACCAACACTCCAAACACATTAATTTATTGGACACTCACTATAAAAATATTTGTTTAAAAAATGTTTAATACAAAAAACAATATATTAATTAAAAATATTTTTTGACAATTTTTAAACGTGTTTTTTCAACATAAACTAAAATATATATACTGTGAAGTTTTCAAGTTTCTATAGAAACAATATTTTCCGAATTATGACGAAAACATCATTATTTTAACCATTTTCGATTATTTTTTCTTTTGTGTTTATCGAAAATTCGACAAAATATTTCTTCAAAATATCATTCAAAAATTTGGTACACATGAAAATATTAAATAGTGACATCAAATCTTCTGGTCGAAAAATTGCTCACAGAAAAATATAAAATAAATAAACATGATCGTAAAACGAAAAAATATTTCATTTCACTCAGGATTTAAAATTTAGTCATTATATTAGTTATTAGGACATTATTGTTACTTTTTTAAGTAATTTGTTCTATTTATTATTGTTTAAAAATTCTATTCACAAAAAATTATTTATAAATTATTTGAAGTATTCAAGTTTTATAATCAATATTTAATTCAGTTGGTATAGGTACTTATTATCGTATGTTTTCATCATATGTTTTTTTACATGAAGAACAAACGAGCATAATGATTTTTTATTAAAATTATCTTCATCTTATTCAGTTTAATGGCCCATTGAGAAGCAGTGCAGCCACCATATTTCTCTATCCATCTCTTTGATACATTGTTTCAAAGAAGCTTTTTGGTTTATACATTTTCTATGTGTCCAACAATTACATACATCAACTCTTGGGTCTTCCAACAGCGTTTGCCTTATTAATCTTGTTGATTAATAATATTAATGCTATTAGTTTTATTCCAACTTTAACTTTATGACTCTCAAATGCAAGTCGTAACACTTATTAATGATTTAAATAATATCTAATGTGATTTCCATATATTTTAATTTATTTTTGATTTGTTAAAACTCGTCATCCTACCAAATCGCATTTTTGAATTCCAAAAATAAACTAATAATACACAGATAAAATGCATCAAAAAACGTTATACCTACGCACTTTATATCCTTCGTGGGCTTCGGGTATACTTCAAATATTTTCAGAGTTATACCGTAGGTGTAGGTAGGTACCTTTATATCTAGGGTATTTTACATTTTACTTTTAAATATTATATTATATTATATTATAGTATATACTTTCTTTGGCTTCCAACAAACGTAAAATAAATTATGTTCACAAATACGAAACATAAATCCTGAAACTAAATCGCTGGAATTACCGACACGGATATAAAAACAAACTTACAATAAGGTTTTAAACAATAAACTGTTGGCACGAACTTTTAGTATTTTTCTACGTGTTACATCCGGCTTGAAATTATTACGCATACTATTTTTGTTTTTTTTTTCATTTTCATAAACAACAAAAATGAAAAAAAATATACTAAAAACTTGCACATTACAATAATTATTCTTTTAAATTCTATCCGTATTTTTGTAAGTCATGACATTACCTGCACTCTACAGCCTTGTATAACCATACAACCTAAAATTCATTTTAAATAATAATACTAATACCTACATTTAATATTTGTTGTTTAATAAAACTGATTTCTTTCAGTACCTATTTAAATTTTGTAAAAAATACTTTCTAAAAATGCATTCAGAAAAATGAAAAAAAAAAATACTCTGAAATCATGCACTTGGAATACCGTGAAAATTCTTTAAAAGGGTTTAATAATATAGTACAAGTATCCAGCAAGTACTTGTACGTATACTAGGCTATTTTACAACACTGAATGTCAAGGCTGAGCAAGTTAATGTTTTTCTTTTTAATAACTCACTTAAATTAGGTTAGTTAATAATTGTTTACCAACTTAAAAGTTAAGTTATAGGTGCCATCATCATCTTAATTTAAATATATTTTCTTTTATGCAATTGTCTTAGAGTTATTCATTTTTATGGTATTTAAATTTTTATTAGGCTTCGGATTTTTTATTTGACAATTTCTCAGTATAATATTATGAAATAAAACATAATATGAAAACATAATGATTTCGAAGTACCTATAATTTCAACAATAATAACTGCCGATAAATACGAGTAAATTAAAAAATATTGTATTTCTGAGATTTTAGACAATTGAACTTTAAAATTAAAATTAACTCCATGGAAAATATAATGGGAAATTATTGAGTTAAGTTAACGTTAATGTAAAGCGAAGTAAATTAAGAATACCTATTCCGTTTGAAGAGATCTCGAGTGACGGAATCAGTGTATAACTTTTTCTTTTTTTTTTAACTTTTATATGTTTGGGACAAAACTTGTAGGTATATGAAGCCCCGATTTTTGAAATTCCATAATTTTACAACAATACTCGCTCAACATTTTTTTTTTTTTTTTTTTTTTTACTAAAATATATAGACATCTGTACGTAATCCGTGTTTTACTCGCCGGGCATTTATATACAAATTAAAGGTTAAAGGCCGTACTTTGTTAATCTCGCGGGGAAATTTTCAAATAACTTAAAAAGTTCCCGATTCAGGTGAAAACCGTTCAACCCCCAGGATGTCGTCCCGTTTGCGCGTACGTCCCCGACTCGTAACTTAATTTTTGACTTATAAACTATAGGTATAGTTAATATCCGGTAGCAGCCGAGTGCGTAATACAGTCGTTAATTTAAAATGTTCGCGAGAGATTAAAGTAGGCACCTATCTATCTACGTATACTATACAATCAATGTTTGTTCTTGCAGGTATTCTATGCCGAAAAATCGTTCTGTAAATAATAATAATAATCGAACGTATTACGCGTCTATAGTTAACATTAAACGCGATTGTCACCGCGTTAAATCTATATGAATACTATATATTAATTTTTATCTCGGTCGTTAAATGTAAATATATATAATGCGATAGTTCCTATACATAGGTACTGTAAAACATTATAAGCGCTACTAATATCGTATTATAATTATTATTGATAAAATATTCCAACACCCACACGTCATACATACATAATAATTATGTGTATAGAAAATACAGTTTGTGTCGAAATAACTATACAATAATAATAATAATAATAATCCAAGTGGCTATTATATAATAATATATCACCAGATATTTTTTGATTCAACTTTATCGTTTAAAGGACATTGTTATGCCCATATTTTAAATAAATAAACTTCCTCTATGTTACGGTTTTTATGTAGAATCTGTTATGATTTTAACAATCCCGTATAGCTTTAAAATCGTTTTATTGTTCTTTTATTCGATCGGTAGGTACCTCCTACTCGATTATAATTCAATTGTTTGATTCCCCCCCCCCCCCATACACATCGGGTCCGGTCAGTGATGCTACTGAAGGAATCCAAAATCGCTTTTTAAGATTTCTTGCCTTTAAATGTGGTACCTATTCAAAGACAACAACATTCATCTCACTCGACTTTACTTTCATTAACTAGATTAGAAACTTTAGCGACCGGAAGAGTTCGATCCGATCATCGTTTTACTTTTTAAATTACTTAATGGTTACATAGGTATACATTGTTCCGAGTTATTAGCTCAGTTTGATTTTTTAGTCCCGGGATGTCGTACTAGACAATCAAATACGTTTTTTTGTGCCATTCTGCCGAGCTATAATTACTCTCAAAACTCTTCTTTAGTAAGAATAATATGGGCTCTGTTCATAAATTTAACGTTGACTTATTTTGTAATAAAAATATATGTTTTTTTAACGTGTACCTTAATAACATTTTTTGTTCTCTTTACGATGTATTATTGTTATATTTATTGTCATGTTCATCCTTCATATGATTAATGTAGTATCATTCAAACCGCGCTATTACCATGTACTACTATATATGATATTCCGTGAAATCTTGCATTACCTACACATTTTTCTTTGGGCTTTGCCCGTTTAAATAAAACAAATAAATAAATAAATATTATATAAAATTGTCCCCTCGCGTCATATCCAGTGTAATTCTTGCTTCCCGCGCGTGTTATTTCGGATTACGTATACACGTTGTTGCGATTTTCCTCGATCGATATTATCCGTGCCGTGTCGATGAAATGTCTACTTCATACACACACGTTACATTGAAATGTCTAATTTTCCATCTACAAATTCTGGCGAACGATTGATTGATTTTAAACTATTCTTTTCGCGTACAATTTTCAATTTCGTATAGACATTATTAAAATCTACACCAATCGCACGACTAATATATCTATACATAATATTGAATACTAGTATATAGGTATACGTTAATTTAATAGTAAAATAACAAAACGTATTGTTTATTTAACAATATGTTTCATCAAAGTCTTGGAACATTTTATATAGTCTACGAATATTATCTCAATTCAATTATAAATATTTATGGTCGTTTCTTTCTTTCTTTCTTCTTCGTAGAACAAACGCCCATTTGTTAATCAAAATAGTCAATTCAAACAGAATATTTTTTCAATTTAATAACATATTTTATTACAATAATAAAACCGGTATTAATTTCACAAATTATTTTTATTCATTTATAACTTATATTTTTTGTGAAATGTACAAATTGAATTATTGTTATTGTAAATACATTTTTTATTAATTTAACAATATTATATACATAAAAATGATAAAAATTGTATTATTTCAAAAAAATATTCGTTTGTTAAAATTTGATTATTGCATATTGTTAATTCTACTAATGATATTTGGTTCAGTGTAGGTAATACCTATTACACAGAATAAGGAAGTTCTAAGTACACCGCGTGGGTTTATAATGTCAAAATGTTTTAACTCGATATTTTCACTGTCCTGGAGGTCATTATTTTGTAAAGTTCTAATATTGATATTGATTTATATTGATTTACAATTTTAGAATTATCTATAATTCGTAAATATATTTCATAGTACATAAAAAAGTTTAAAAATTAAAAAGTTCCGAAACTGAATACTTTCACTAAATTTGGTCATTGGTCAAGTTAATGAACTCTTTTAACTATAGTTTATAGTTTATGTTACTAGAGTTAAGAGTTAATTAAATTAAAGTTATAAGTTAATTATAATTTTGGTTAACTATGGTTAAACAAATACCTATATATAAAAGATAACTTTACTTAGTTTCTATATTAAAATTAAATTAAATATTTCAATTATTTAAAACTGCTATATACCTACATCATTTAAAGGAAAAAATATGAACATTTTTTTTATTCGCAAAATTCGATTATAAATAATGAAAAAAAGCCGGTCAGTAAGAGTTCGAGCACTTTGCTCTTAGGATTGGATACTGGTGGTGGATGTATTGAATTTGAACTTTTTTATAATTTATCACGTAAAATTTTCCGTTATTCTTAGTAGTTTTACTATACACTTAAAAATCTACAAAGAAAATTTAAAATTAAGCTTTTTAAAATACCAATTACAATAAATTTCACATTAAAACGTTGTAAACCCAATAAATCCTACCAGACTCGTTCCACCCAAAAAATTGTATAGGTACAACATACAACAAAACAAATCAAAACTCCAAATTTTATATAAATTACTGAAAAGTGGTCAAAATGATATTTAATTTTTACGACATCAATATAGTGTTATAGTAAATATTTGGGGTGAATCTTGAACTTTAAGTTTGAGAAATTTGAATTGTCTAATGATTTTTTATTATTGTATTGATCGTTTTTTCTTTTAGCGTAAAAAAAACTACCGAGGAAATTGAAAAATGTACTCTTTAAAGTACCAACTATAGAATTTTACTCACGTGGGCACTGATTACATTCTCATTCTCATAAGCTCGTTGACAGGTATACTATTAATACCCGACCTTGTTAAAAATCGTATTGCATATTATTATATATTTCAATGAAGTCCTCGATCCTTATTTTCTTCTCCATTCGTCTACTTCCCCACCTACGCTGGGGAAGGTAATTATACTCTGCTGAACGTTAAAATTACATATCGTACATTTATGAATGTATTTCACCAACGATATATCTCCCCCCCAAAAAAAAAAAAAAAAAAAAAAATTAATGTGTTTCCGTGTGATGCGATTACGAGGAATTAAGTCAGGCCACCATTTATGAACGATCACAAACCGACAAACCATAATATTATATAATAATATATTTTATAAGACCATCGTATTTGGTTTTTATGCTCCTTAGCCTATATATAGGTACCGTAGTAGGACGATGACGAGCGCAACAGGTTGCCTTGTCGCTTCCGTTCATTATATTATTATGTACGTAGCCAGAAGATCGGCTCCCCTATTTTATTTTTTATAAATATAAATATATACCCGTGTGTATATATATATATATTATACGTGTATAAAATACAATATAAATAATAAAAAAATATAAAAAATAACAGTGCCGGACAAAACATATTCATTCGCTAAACTCTTGGATTAATAACCGACCATATATACGTAATATGATATAATGGGCTATACTCGAGCCGGAAAAATATATCAAACTTATAGTGTACTTATAAACGTATAAAGAATACCTGTAGGATTTAGGGGTGGATCCAACGGTGGCAGAGAATCATCATAATATATGAGACTTGTATATGAAAATAATATAAAAATTACATAGGTACCTATATTTAATACGAGTATGCGGTATTATCGTTTCTATGTTTCGTAAAAGACTTATACCTATAAAGAGCACCAGTAAACTAATGTGGTTCAAACTTGCGCCCTTCGAGTTAAGTTAATAATTTAAACCGATAGAGAAAAAGTGGAGAGTGAAATTTAAGTCGTTGTGCAGTTGTATGTACCTGTACAGTCGGTTCATTCAAATACTTACTGCACACAACGGGTGGTGAGTGTGATACGTTTGAACGGGTTTACTTTTGTGACCGGTAAATGAACTCGAGTCACGACTTTCAGACTTTAAGATAACAATAACAATAACAATTACATTATCTTATCCGTTTGTCGTTTTCAAAAATACAGCTGTCGGAACCATGATGTTTTTTCGGTTCCAGTTTTTATAAAGGTACAGATAATATTTCAATATTTTAGTTCCGGTTTTTGAACAAAAATTTTAATAGGGTTCTCAAACTCAAAGATCGATTTTCGGTTTAGACGGATATTTTAATACGATAATCTAAATAACGTCCACTTAACATTACGCGAATTTAATAAGAAAACGTTCCACTTCCTATTTTTGAAATATTGATTAGGAAAGCGTTTTTAAAATTTTAAGTTTTAACATTCATATAACTTGTTCACTAATTCTATATTAACAACAATATACCGTATAAATTATTATTTGAATTTATAACCAATAATTAATTATACCGACAACATGAACAAAAAAATTTTTATGAAAAAGTTTCATAAATAGAACCTTTTCATTGGTAACGCTGTAACGCATATCAACTTTTCCAATATTAACACCGTTTTTTCAAAGATTTGATTGTATCCAATGCAAATAAAATTAATCACGTTACTGAAATTTCAAAAAAACATAGAACCTTTTACTTCTGTGCAACTCATTCAATAATGCAATACTGTACTTATTTGAACTGCATTTATTGACACAAAAATACATCTTTATCTTCGCCGAAAACATTTACCTATGTAAAAGTATATATTTTGGAAAAATGCGTTTCATAACCTTTTCAATTAACTAAAAATATTGAAATATGACTGGTCATTAAGGGTTCGGATTCTTTAGAGTTTTCCCAAATAATTACGATTTTAGGGTTTTTCTTAATATTCGATTTCGATCCCACCATGTTTTTAAACATAAATCGCCGTACGGAACATAACTTCACTAAAACTCGCTTTCGATAAATTTTTATAATACAATGTGTCGTCGATCAACACACACACACACATATTGACATATATATGTGTGTGTGTGTATATTTTTTGGTAATATCATCGTTAGATTATTGTGATTTATTTATTAAATATCGAAACGTTTCTCAATACTAACGATAGTTATTGAGAAAAAAACGATTTATCAACAGGCGATATTGACTTTAAAGGCATAGACGTCTCGTCTTGTGCCGCAGACACGCCTCGTTTACGCGTTTGTATCTTATCAGTATTCGTTTTACAATTTATTATTTCAGATTATATTTTGTCAAGAATGCGAAATAATAATTTCAATAATATAATTTGACGTTGCGCAATTGTTTCGTTTGGCATAATAATATATACGTGATAGTGTTATATCTCGCGTATTGTCGTGAGTGCAAATACTTTATTATACATACACACACACATATATAATATATATATATATATCGATGTACTCGAGAACAAAACGAACTCGATAAGTTTTTTAAATAAAAATTGATAGTGAATAATAATAATAATAATAATAATAATAATATACATAAACGACGTGCGAAATTATGTCTTTTATACAGGTATTATAATAATTATGTTCGTGTATTATATATGGATGGCTAAAAATCGATACTAACCGTAATTGTATAATATTATTTAATACCTGTCTGTACTCGATGATATAATATAATTAATTGGTTTCTATTTTAACTATATAACAAGAGTAAAAAAGACAATTATTAATATTGTTATTATTATTATTATTATTATTATTATATCGTTGATAAACAAACGTAGAACACCTACGTTACATGTATGTACGTTTTTCGTCATTTTTTTGAAATTTAATAAACAATTTTATTTTTCTCGATGCAATATATTTTATCACTTTTCCATAAATGTACCCGATAAAATACAATACTATATTGCATAAAGGGCATGGTAAAAAATTCCGCTGAATTTTAGTCGTGCAATAAGTTGTTCGATATATATTTTTATGAAGCAGGTGTTGACTATTGATGTCATAGCACAATATAATTATTTAACCATTTACATTTTCATAATTAGTGTACCTAATCAATAAAATAATATAAAATATTAAAACTAAATAAATTTAGATTATTGGGTAAGATACCTTATTCAGTACCTAGTAGGTACCTATACTATTATATTATGGAAGGCTCAGATTTCAATTTTTTTTTTTTTAATTCGGAATATTTGAGACAATGTATTTCAAGCTCCAAATGCATTACATAATGCAGGTACCATTAAAATGAGAAAAATTTCGGGAAATTATTTGATATTTTTTCATTTTTAGATCATGATTTGAACTTTTTATTGAAATTTTAAAAATTATATTTGAACTAGTTTTAAAATATCAAATTTAAAACGAAATATCATAATTTTTAGTAAGATATAACCTGTTTCTAAATAATATTTTCATTTTTTATTGTAAGCAACCAAAAATAAAACAAGTTAAGAAATTTCACTCTGCGCGAGCGTGCTGAATCCCGGTTTCTAAACTTATTTTAAACAATAATCTAAAAACATAAAATGAAATGGATAATATCTATTCTCCCTAGTAACCAAATCAACATTGTTTCTATGGTAACTATGTAATAAAAAATATTATGAAATTAATAATATCTAGCTCCCTCGTAACTATGGACATATGGGCAGACACAACGGAGATATAAAGTTAGAAATTTATGTGTAGGCGATGAAAGTACTTTACTCATCGTCAGATAGTATATTGGTAGTTCATATATTGAATTTGAAAACAATGGTAAATCATTATTTTCAATAAAACGATTTTGAGCTTATATAAATAACTATTAATGTAAAAAAATAATTTATAATTATGAAATAAGAAAGTAATTTATATGACAACTATCATTATTGTATTATTATTATTATTATTATTTTTCCATTTCTAAAAATATTTTGTTATAAACGGTGGTTCTCCTTTAAGCCCTAAGATTACTAGGTACTGCAAAAATAAAAACACGATTTATTGAAAATACCATCTAGAACAAATTCGCCGCCAAAAAAAAGTTCTTCATTACAAAACTCCTACTCGAATTCTTCATCCCAAAAACATGTTTCAGAAAAAATAATCAATAATGATTTAAACATAATTGTAAAATAAATAGATTCCTCGTTCTGTCCTAAATTTAGAATTAACTAACTTTGGGTCCAATTTTTTGTGTATTTTTCAGTTTTTAGATCATAAATAAATCATAAATACTGTTGTCATCTTTTGATTATAATTTTCATTTTATATTCATTAAAAAATATATACATATATATAATTATCTAAGTGCATTTTATAAAGTATTAGAATTTATGTCATAAATGCATTTTCAAGGAACTTTTTTATACAAACATTTGGAGCACTTATTGGAACTCTATATTTTAATTATTACTATAATACATTAATACGCATATATAACTTATACCAATATAAATATTTTTAAATTATCAGGATGATGATAAAATAAATGGTATTTACCTAGATATTAAATAGTAAATAAAATAAATCAGAATGAAACAGAAGAATGTGATATTTCACTTTTATAAAAAAATGTACCTATCTAAATGATAATTTGAATTTTCAAATATTCATTATATGAAGTGGGAGGGCAATTAAAAATTATTCATTTTTGAAAAGCTATAGAATACAATATTAATTATGTACCAATTTAAAAGGTATTTATTAAATCAAAATGAATACCATATAGAAAAACAAAAATATATGTACCTATAAGTTTTACAAAAACCGAAAATTACAAATTAATAAAACTTATAAGTTTTACACTCATAATTCAAGCGTCTATCTTTCATTTCACTAGACAGATCTTCCATGTTATTTTATTTCAATTGGTCTGTTAATATGATACTGAATTTTTATCGTCTATATTATAATAATATACACTGATAATAAAATAATAAATAAAATAAATAATATAGAAATATAGAAATGTGTACGGATCACGAACACACAGTAAATACGCGTTAACTTATTGTCAACGTCGCCCCAGCACAGATTATATGAAACCAGATTGTGCACTCGGGCTTAGAATAATAGAATAGTGAATAAGATTCTGTGATTGGGTGCCCGCTAAGTGGAGTATCCAGTTATAATAATTAAATTTATTGTAAGTGTCATTTACAATATGTTTGCTACACTGACCGATTTAATCTACAAACATTGAACGTTATTTGCTGTTCATGAATGATAATAAATAATATTAGGATTTTGATCATTAGAAAATCATCAGAAAAAAAGATTTTTAGATTTTAACATGTGGTAACACTAATTTTGGGGCTCGATAGTAACAACTATCGAATTCGATTTTTTTTCGATAAACATTAAGTGCATAATCTGGTTTCATTTAATCTAAGACCTCAGGATCGAGCGCTGTTCGATACTCGATAACCGCGCAAATGAATATTCGCGATAGATAGTGAAGGGGCTGGCACCTGTTGGTGACGGTGTGAAGCTCTGTAACGGAGCTACTCTTCAAATAATTGTATTAATGAAATGTGAAATTTCTAAATGTTTTTATTTAAATAGGTTATAACTTCTACACTACGCATCACATTTTAATTTTTATTGCACTTTTCTATTCATTACATTATATATTTTAAGAAAAAGTTGTTCTTAGCTAAATACCAATTATTTAATACCTAATAAATAACCATGATTTAAGTACCATCGATAGATTTAGCTCTGTTATATATACTCGATATGTTATGTACTATTAATTTACTTATACATCACATTTGATATCAAATATACCAAACATACCTACTTTTAAAAATAAGAATCCATTTCCTTATACCTACATATTTTGGCAAACTAAGCATGCCATTCATTTTATACTCAAATTATTATTTGTTATCAAATTTTTGAGGCACCATAAGTTCTTGGAACTTGTGTTATTGCAACTTCCAGATCATTAAGTTATTATCAGTGTAGACTATAGTGTTATGTTTATTATAATATTAATATAGTTATTATACTAAAACATTGAAAGGTAAAAAAGAACATAAATGCAGTGGCATCATTTGGGGGGGGGGATGGGGCATTTGCCCCAACCTAAGATTTATGTGGGGCCGACTAATTTTTGCGGGCCCGATTGATTTTTAAAGCCTATCGGAAATTTTAAGGGGGACCGGCAAGGTTATACCTACATCGCGAAGAATGCGAAGACTTTTTTTTGCTTATTTCCGTGTTTTTAAATATTTATTATCAGTAATTTGTAAAGGGGGCGGTAGTCAAAATTTTGCCCCCGCCTAGTAAAACCTGAAATGACGCCACTGCATAAATGTTGTCATGTTCTACAATGTATATAAAAGCTATAAACTAGTAAACTTATTTATATTATTTTACTTTCTATTACCTAATCATTATTTAGTATACAACCTACCATATATTTTTCAAGTTTCAACAATATTGATTTTATATCATAAATATAATATACTATGTATTTTATGATGAAATAATAACATACCATATTATCATATTTATACTGAATAGTATTAGAATTTGTATAAACTTTAAATAAAAAACATACCAGACATAATATAATACTTATCTTATATACATTGGGTGAACAATTTGTTCAACTTAACTGGAATCTGGATGATTATGAAAATAATTAATTTTTTAACCACCATATATCTTAACTAGTTAATACTCACCTTTGCTACATATTTATATAGTATAACACATATAATTTATCCAAAAATATATTGGTAGACCATATATACTTAACTGTTTAGTTTTTTTTTTAAGGCATATAGCAACTAATCTTGTTTTGTCATTATTCTCCGTACAACCAAACTCGACAATATGGTTGCATTTCACTATTTGCGAACCCTCAACCAATGGTCGCTTAAAGTCTCCAACATAATTTAATATGTCGGTTAACTCAATAACGGAAGTAAACATATTGTCTTTAGAAATGTATACACAATAAAATTAAACAATACAAAAATATGACATTTTTATTTGAATTTCTTTATCACATCGATCTTATCATTTATGCAGTGGGTCCGTTAGCAATAGCGATTACAGCGCATCTAATAATTGCTTTCTATCGCGAATAATATAGCATTGATTATATTATATTATAATATATAATCGATGATAATATAGGTACCTATTTAAACCGCGCTAGTACCTACAGATATTTTTAAACTGCAATTACCTCATAGTGTTTTCATAACAACGGAAAACAATTTTTACTTTCGATAATGATGTTTTTTAAATGCATTTACTGCACAAATATAAATAATTGTTAATACAGTGAAACTTCTCCCTAACGGACACCTCCCAATAACGGATATCTAGCTCCCAATAGCGGACGAATTTCCGGGAACGGGGACATTTTCACTACTTTTTAATGGAGAAACCTCCGAATAGCGGACACCTATCATTACTTATTATTATTAAAAATAATGACAAAATAGCGACAGTGGAAATGACAAGTGTAAATTGACGAAATTAAGAAGAAGTATGATTGATAATAAACTTTTGGACTGGTATAACAAAATTCGGGAAAAAAATTACCTGTTTCGGGACCAGTGATACAGGAAAGAGCTAAACGAATCGCTGGAATCCTTGGATCGAATTACTTTAAAGCTTCAAACGGGTAGCTTGAAAAATTCAGAAAAAACCGTAACATTTCGTTTAAATCGATATGTGTCCCAATCATCAGCTATTGATAGAACAGTTGTTAATGACAGGAAGACGAAATCAGCAAACATAATCGAAAAATATGCAGAGCGAGACATCTCCAACGACGATGAGACTGGGCTTTTTTCGGGTTGACTGTGCATTTGTGCTGTAATATGATAGGTGAGCTCGAACGTCCTCTTATCGTAGGTAAATGACCGCGAGCTTTAAAAAAGTAGACGAAAATGAATTCCCCGTCGACTGGTGTCGGAACAAAAAGGCCTGGATCGATGATGACTGCACAGATTATGACGGGCTGGCCGCTTACGAAGTTCGATAAAAGAAAAAAACAGAGTGCTGCATTTCGTTGAAAACGCAGCTCCCCGTCTCCGCCTTAAACTAAAAAACTTCGAGCGGGTCTTCCCCCCACCCCTAAAATATGACCGTTTCATTGTCAACCTCTGGACCCGGGGATAATCCAACAATTTCGGAAGCTTTATCGTAATTAGCGACCGCTACAAAAAAAAAAAAAAAAAAAAAACTGTGGCCGATTTAGAATGATGCAGGCTTTAGCGCAAATGTTTTCTCGTTTTACACAATTTATCGTTGGTGAATTCCCAAAAATTTACCCCCTCCGAATAGCGGACGAAATTTCGGGTGACCGAGTGTGTCCGCTCTCCGGACGTTTCACTACCGCATTTAAATATCGATAGCCAACTGTATTATTGTCAATGAGTAATTTGTTACAATTCTCAAGGGATGGGAAGGAGAGACGATCGCCCCGTCGACCCTACACGGGAGCCGAGACCGCTAAACGCATATACAGTGTACAACGCAATAATAGCGTAATCCGTGGGCGGGGGGGAAACAACTGCGGTCGGCAACTGCTCGTGTAGAGTATAGGTAATCGTCCCGTCCCGTATAGTCCGTTCGGGCACAATAAAATACGCGTGTAATGCCCACACATTACACGAAAAAAAAAATAAAAAAAAAAATAAATAAAATACAAAAAAAAAAAATATATATACACACATTTTATATTATTATGTATTTATGTGCGAAACACGTTAAAATCGAATTTGCCGCCCGTTTCCCGGGGCCCCGCGAGATCCGCGTATTCGAGAGCGCGCGCACAATAACGGACCATATATAAAATGCGCGCGTACATACATAATCTATGGTAATATTACAATATATTACTATTGTCGGCCGTTTTTCGTCTCGTCGCGACCGTCGTCGGTCGATACATCATCATATTTGTATAAAACGAGTATAACGTGTAAGATGGCAAATTCCGAAATAAAAGGACATAAAAGGGCCCGGGGAAAGGGAAACGTGCGTACATATTATAATACGCATTATATGTTACGTTATTATATTATGTATGTTATACAGGAGGGTTGTGCCGCACTTTATGCCGATTATTATTATTCGTGTGTTGTTGTTCCCCGTACAATGCGGCCGATTTTTCACGCGGGCACACGAGAAATACGACTTGACCACAACACATCCGTTTCGTTCGAATCGACATTATAACGTGTATTGCGACCGGTAAAGGAGGAGGAGGAGGAGGAGGAGGAGGGGGGAAAAATTATGCATTTGATCTTCCGGGCCGCACAACACTGCACCTGCGACGGAATATTTACCGGACACGCCCCCTCCCCACAGATCGGGATCGCGATAGATCCGCGGACAATTATTCTTTTTTTCTTTTTTTTTCTTTCACCCAAAAATCTGAGGAATTCGATAAAATATGACAATACATTAATTATTACGCTCGCCTCCGGACATTATATAGTTCTATATTTGCGGTATAGGTATACGCGATTCGAGAAATTACGAAATTCAAAAAATATGCTGTTATCGAAAGTTGAAACAACGAAACCGCCATTTAATTATTATCGGTGATCGTCAAACACTCGTGCTGGGTGGGTCGCATAAACGATCTTTAAGCATTTACAGAACCATTAGCGGTTTTAACGGCTCGGTAAAAAAAATTGGGTTGCATAAACGTTCTTTAAATTTTTTTACACAGCCGCTAAATATTAGTTTTACGGTCCATTAGTTAATCACCCGATTTCGGCTCTGTAAATTTTAAAGACAGATTAAAAAGTGGTATCGTTGATCAGTTATCATTTTTATATTCTATATCATAATAAAATAAAAACGGAGAATAACAACATAATATAAAGTTTATACACTTTTTATGCAACAAAACAATGATTTGCCGAGCCGTCAAATGTTTAACAAGCCATTAGTTAATGATTTATTAAATATTTACAAAACAATTTTTATGCAACCCAGTATCAAACGATATATAATAGATATTATCTAGATAAAACACATTATCATTTATCTATTAATAATTAGACGTACATTTTAGATTCTGAGTGGAGCAAGCGAGCTATATAGTGGTTAGATTATATTCCGTTATCTTTATCTATGTTTAAACAAAAACATTGTTATTTAAATATACTTCTATCTAAATGACTAAATTACATCATGATGTAAATCACGAACGTTGAAAACACGTATATAATATATCTATCATATTTATTTTTTTTATACCTACTTGCATAGATTTTTTAGTAAGTAAACGGCTTAATATGTGAATCATATATATGATACTATAATGACAAATGTTTAAAAACATCTATGAACACTTGAATATATATTTATATACCTTTATCACTTTCATAAAATCAAATAGAATATAATATAATTATGTATCTGATATTATCTAGAAAATGACTTATTATTGTTATAAAATATTGTTTAACAAATAAGTTACAAGGTTTTAAGGTTTTTTTTTCTTTTTTTAACAGCTGTAACTCTTTTGTTAAATAATATTTCACAAAAATAATATGTAATTTTTTTTTATTAAAATATTTTAATATTTTATTATTATATCATAATAAATTAAAAAATTTTAATTAAAATATTCTCCTTTTCAAAATTGTTAATAGGTGTTCTAACTCCAATTTTATTATTGTTTTTCGTTTTCCCATTACATAGACGGAGCAGATAACCAATTCGGGTCCTTGCAAACTAGTTCAGCCATAAAAACGAACTTTTCAATTTAACAAATTGACGAGAAATAACTATCTAATAGCACTAAATTATGGATAAAGGTTTCCAACTAATATCTCAATTCAAGATACGAATATCTGATAACAGCTGTATAGTTGCTAATCGGATATCCAAATTCTCGACTGTGCGGTACATGCTTTATTAGTGGTTAATGGATAGGTACCATTTAGAATTTGAATCTTATTTATTATATTTTACTTTCAATTATACATACATAATATTAGTATTAATTAAATAAATTATATATAATAATGTATATTTATTTATTTGTTTTTACTCAATATCGATTATATATATTTATGCATCTCTATATGATACTCGTATATATATTATCCAATATCCACACTAGAGATAGAAATAAAGCATAAACAATCTTTTCCATTTTTAATCCCCAGACAAGTAGACAGGTAGATACTAAATATTAAGATAATAATAGGTATATTATGATGATGCATTTATGATTTTCAGATATTAATTTTCCAATCTGTATCGTATACGGGTAAAACGATAAAATTTAGTTAATTTTGAAGTCACCTCTATTACTTCCTCTCATATCCATCGACTGCGATCAACAAATAACTGAATAGTGAACTACTCGCTCAAGAACCATATATGGCTATTACGAAAATTTCTTCGAATAAAACCTGATCGCAGTCAAAATGAACACACAATTGTACTATAATAATACTATACCTACTCTTATATTAGCTGTCGAAAAAAAATTCAAAATCAACACACTCGGTATTTTAAGGACTACCATAATAAAATAACGAAATTTGTATCATGCACCATACAACACAATAATATATGTATACAGTACGATTTAAAGATTTGTGTACGACTTATTGACTATAACGAAATAACGACTTAAAATTAACTTTATTATATTGATTTTTACACAAAAAAAAAAAAAAACCACTTGGGAAAATCGTATAATTCCACAATGTATGCGTGCGCTCATAAGTCCATCGCGACAATATAATAATAGTGTACTCTATATGGGTATACCTATTACAGTGAAGTTACTTATTCAGAGTGTGTTGTTGAAGTTTTATGACATTTATTCCGTACATTAAACTCATTCCGATGATATGACCGCGATCAAGAGCCGCACTATAATTTTCACAAAAAAAATCTCACTTACGAGTAGTGTCATTATTGTGGTAGGTACTATATATGACTTGGGTAAGTACACTTGATTTTATCGCGTTCGGTGGATTACAATTTCAACAGTCGCCAAATTTTGAAACTTCGAGTACGTTGTAGTATTATACTTTTTTTTCTTTTTTTTTTCATATACACAGTGAAACGACACCACTATATATTAATAATAATAATAATAATAATTATTGTTGTTATTATTATTATTATTATTATTATTCGAGTATATTTACGATTTACTCGTATGCACATCGTATAATAATATATATTATATAGGTGTACGTACTCGTGTGAAACGTTAAAAATACATAATTATGTCATAAATATGTATACGTGATGCAACGAAAATGGTTGCTCGCCCACAAACGATGACACAGTTGTATATTAAATATACATTCTAGTTCCTATTAATATAACCGGTCGTTATATTATGCTGCGAAAAACATTACACGTGGCAGAATAATTATTACTATTGTAAACATTTCGTTTGGTTGAACTTCGGCGGTTTCTAAATCCGTCCGAGCCCATTCACAATCGACTTATAAAGGTGTCAAGGGGCGCACGCGAAAGGGCGTGAATCTAAAACACTGGATAGTTTAACGTTACACTGACCCAAATATATCTGTGATTTCAACAAAAATATAAATTAATTTAATAATGCGGTTGTTAATATACGTCCGATAATACGTTTGTTGATTTAGAAATAAAATATTTGTTAAATAAACAGTAAAATAACAAAATGTATTATTACGATTTAACAATGTCTTTTATCAATGTCTTGGGTAAAATTGTCCAATTGAATACATATCTATTTCAATTAACAAAATATTTTGTCAATTCAATCACATAAATATTTTGTGTTCATTTTTTTCTTTCTTCTTCGTAGAACAAACGCCCATTTGTTAATCAAAATAGTCGATTCAAACAGAATATTTTTTCAATTTAATAACATATTTTATTATAATAATAAAATCTGTATTTATTTTACAAATTATTTTTATTAAATTATAACTTATATATTTTGGGAAATTTACAAAATATATTTGTTATTGTAAACACATTTTTTATTAATTTAATAATATATGCATTAAAATAATAAAAATTGTATTATTTCAACAAATATTCGTTTGTTGCAATTTGATTATTGCATATTGTTAATTCTACCAATGATATTTGGTTCAGTGTAACATAAACACTTTGTCAAAAGACGATTCGTAAAATATAACACAATTATACATAATACATAAACATTTAATTTGTTAGATTTATTATTTATATAGGTAGTATGTACCTATTAATACAATAAGGATGGACAAGTGTTGTTTAAAAAATTAAAAAGTTAGATTACACTGTTACATTTTCATGTTATCGTAAGCTTCGAGCTTATAATAACCTTGATGATTTTGATTTCAATTTTGATAATGAATCTAAATTTCGGAATTTATGTTTAAATTTTAAATAATAAATATTGTTCACATAGATTTGTATTTTTTTTTGTATTTAAAAGTATTGTTAATTTCGTTATATTAATAGTTTTACATTATTTTAATATTTTTATACTTTATTTATTAGCTATTATATTTAATTTTTGTATTATTTATTCTATAAGTTAATTTTATATTATAAACTACATTATGTACACTCTTTTGTCCTTTTAAGCGTCAATATACAATATAAACATAAATAAACATTATTATTAGGTAGTTATAATATTTAGTAGGCTTATTATTATCCAGTTAATTTTTAAATAAAATATAAAACCCAGTTTCTTCAACAACAACGATAGGTATTGTTGTTAACACTGAAGATGGAAACATCTTTTCTAAAATACGTATTTGTTGAAATAAAACAAATTATTTTGTAGAAATTGAGTTTTATATATTTTTATTCAAATAATTCTAGAAGTTACTGCATGTCATCAAAAATAAAAAAACCGTTAATTTTTGTTTGGTTAAGTTTAAAAATAAAATGTTTATGATAAAAATAAAATAATTATATGATCGAAGTTCAATTTTTATATCTAATTAATTTTAAGGAGAATAAAATGGCAATATAGAAGACTTTAAAACTTTGAAACTATAAACTATAATAATTATACTATACTCAAAAGTCAAATGTTATAGTAATTGTATAAAGTTTGAACATGCGTAGTATGTTTATATTTAAATACTTTAACTATATAGTTACTATATATGCTATTATTAGTTATATATAACGTATTATATTATATAATTATATAATTATATATATATATATATATATATATATTTATTATATTTTAAATGTTATGAAATATAGTTTGCACAATTAATTATGTTAAATATTTTAGTATTCGTTCAAATAATAATTTCGATACACAAAAATTGTCAGAAAAATATTCGGATAACCATTGCATGTACTGCAACGATAAAGAATGATTTCCATTTGAACAAAAAAAAAAAAACGTTTGTATTGCCACAGAAAATTTGTATTTGTCATAAAAAGTGAAAATATAGAAAAACACTATATACTTACTAATTATAATAGGTACCTAAATAAAATGTTTTTAAAAAAAATTATGAAGGGTTAAAACCGAATGAACACTGAGGATATTTATTTATGATAATTATCTGGTTTAGCCATATATTTGATATTAAATATCAATACAGACTGATTTTTGACAGATTATTAATACCTATACAATATAATAATACAAAATCGAAGTCGGTCAATTTCAAGGGGCCAAAACTTCACGTGTTCGATTATTATACCGTACACCACTTATATCCTATACATTATGACGATCGAAACGGTTGTTATAGGCTATATACTTCTATAGGTATTAGGTATGGGTATTATATATATTATATTATACAATAAGTTGATGTCGATGTGAATTTCGGGTGATTAATCATCATATCATACATTTTTGTACACAAAATGTTATATTGACGACCGCGGTGATAACAACGAGACGTTTAACGCGGATTTTGTGAGTGCGAGTTTATTATAACGAGACCGGAAGTTTTACTTCCACGAACGCGTAGAAAAATAATACGATATGTGCACAACGTCCGCGTGTCTGATGCCATTCATATGATTAATCGCTAAAAGTCTATTCAACGGATTTTTTTTTTAAACACCATTTATTGTATTATAATTCGTTATAGGTAACGATTATTGTTCATATATTTTTTCCAAATATATATATATATATATATAGTGTATTTTCAGCATGCGGATAATAGTCATAATACCCATTAAAAAATACCACGTGAAAATTTATCTTATGATATATTATCACTATTATCAGTATATTTGGAATCCATATACGTATTGGTAATGCAATAATTCTCGTTTTATCTTTTTGCTTGAATATAAAGTGCTCAAAAGTTTCATCTTTCAATACTTCATTTATGTCATAGCAGGTAAGGTCCGTGCTAGGTTTTGTTGCAAATCGCTTTCAAATATAGGAAATAGGCATAAAAAAAAAAAAAGTAATTTACCAATCACGAAAAATTCTATAAAATTTTCAAAGTTTATCCTTAAAATATTTTCCGAGACTCCACAAAACTCGAGGCTTTGGCGCATGTCCAGCTTCGTGCCCCCCCCCTCACGCTAATTCTGGTCATATGCGTACATACGAGTGCAGTAAATGGTGCTTTTGCTGCACCTGAAACTTATTTTCGATTTTTGCGTGACAATCGAATGTATTGAATTGGCCTAATGTAGTAAATAAAAAAAACAACAACTTTGTTACAAATGAACACTAAAATTATCTTTTTATTCATTTTAAAACGTTTTCCAGATGTTCTTTTGTCAGAAAAAATCAAAATATCCAAGATTTTTTCATTTTCCTTCCACACGACCCTCCATAATTAATCCTTTACAAATAACGATTTTTTTAAAAAAAAATTTAAGTTAAAGAACTGAAATTTCTGATTCTGCCTACAATATATCTATGCACTTATGATATTATGATATAATCAATTTTAAAAATAGGTACTATAATACTATACTAGATACTATAATTGTATATCATATTACTACCATGTACAAATGTATAAATTTCTTATAAATTAAATTAAAATGATTTATGTATCGGTTCGATGATACAGGACACAATTATATTTATCATATTTATTGTCTGTTAAAGTTGTAATATTCATTTAACTCTCACATTCATTATAAAAAAAAAAACTATGAAGAGCCACAAAAAAAGTAAAATTTAAGACAAAGCAGTTTTAAACGAATATTTAAATATTTTTTTTCACTGATTATTTACAAAGATTAGTATTTTGTGAGGATAATCGATCGCTTAAATATTTTATCAGATTCAAAGATTGGTCTTTATGATAATAATATGTTGTTCATAAACTACAAAAATCCAAAGATATCCCGTGTTCCGAATGTTCTGAATTTATACCCAACATTAAAACATATGTAAAATATACATATATTTTTTAAATCCGAAACTCATTTAAGTAGTATAAATAGACACATGGTTACTAGATATATTTATATCAGGGTTGGCTTAAAAAAACTCAATACACCAAATTAGAAAAATTAAAACATTTTATTATAGTTAAATAAAATATACTGAATTTTTTTCATCGAATAGTAAATATTAAAATTCCTATTTAGAAAATTAAAAATTCAATGAACTATTAGTACAACTATAGAAATATTCATGTGTTTGTTAATAATAATAATATTATATAGGTATTATTATTAATATAGGTACCAAAGTTAATACAAATTATATTATTATTGTATAGTATAATATAATTTATTATATTAAATTATACTAATATGGTCTTGGCCAGGACTGGTTGCTTAAGTATAGTAATACATTATAAAAGTAAAACAAAAATATTATTAAATCTTCTATTATTATATTTTATTATAATATAATTTAAGGAATAAATTATAAAACTGGTAAAAACTAGAATAAAATAACATTACATTAGTAGTTTAACAATAGATCAGTCCATAAGTTTCATTCTTTGATAACAGGAATCTTAAATGTTATTAAAATATTTATGGGGTTGAAATGTTAAAAAAAAATTCGACAATTTAATAACATTACGAGTGATACCATTTTGACGTCATACGATCGATTATATTTCATACCGCGTTCTCGTCGGGCTTCGGCGGCCGTTTAAAATTGCGTACATCGCACATAACCGTATATATTTTTCTAAACGACGCGATTCGAATAATTTCGGTATACATATATACAAAATAATAATATAAAAATTTAAATATACAACTTTTTTCGAATTTCAAAAAAAATAATCGGTCGAGTCGCGCACGACAATCACAATACTGCAGGCGCGTCAAGTTAGAAAGTGTCACTGAAAAAAGTAACTTAACAACTATACAGCATATAAATAGTCAACAAATTCCGACGAGTTTCCACCAAACAACGTCCAACAAATCAATATGAATATTGTTGGATAGGTTTTAAAAAGTTCCGCTAACGAGTTACTGTGCTAACTTCACGCCCCTGTCTTAGCGCCCTGCCTCCGCCTATATATATTATCGTCCGTCGAGTTTTCGACTACTAAATAAATCGTATACACATCGCAGTGTCCCGCATAAACACACACGCACACCTTATATGTATATACACAGTGGTTGAATTGGAAAAAAAAATAAGGACGGACTCTGAGCTTAGTTCAAAAATCAGCTTTCCGGGACATATTAGAGAAAAAATAAGCCGTGGAGGACTTCGTCCCCCACACCCCCTATCCAAAGTTTCTTAACCAGGGGACATTTTAAAAAACATTTTAGATTATTATAGAACATGAATGAGTAGAGAAATCCAACATTTTATTTACATCATTGTTAGGTTACATATTTTCAAGATAGCATAGTTTAAGCATTCCTCTTTCAAAATAATTCAAAACTTTTCCTTTTAAGTGAATAATTGAGGAAGTTGTAGACCGAAATGAAGTTTATCGGTGTCGCATTAATTTCGCCATCCTTTTAGGCTTTAGCCATTCACCGATAATGAAGATTATTTATTACCTATATGATACCAATATGATTTAATAAGATCAACTATTCAACATTTTATATTTTTATGTGATAAGGACAAAAAACATTCATTTTCGTAATTTCAAGATTTTTCCAAAAATAAATTATAATTTTTAAACATTTTAAATAAAAATTAAAACAAACATTGCGTTCCTTGATAAATAAATTAAGGGGTACGCTGTTCAACATGAAAAAAATGAAGAGTAGCTCCGTCCCCCTGCGTCCCTCCCCAAATCCACCACTGGGTGTAAGAGTATTTAAAACAAAGACGGAAAATCCACTCTTTCAAAATTTAAATTATTCTGTCAGGAGATATTCCCAATATCCCAGATGTAAGTAGGAAAATGAATTTTATTTTTTAGTTTTGCATATAAAGTTTTCAAACAGTTTTCGAATTTGTTACTTCAAAAGCTTTGCTCAGGCTTGGGCGAAGCCACAGATTCAAAACTTCAAATCAAATCAATTGTTGATTTTTCGATAAGCGAGTGAAATAATCACCAAAACAGGAAAGCAACAATAACGGATTATTTCTTCATAACTCCGAAAAGTTGTAAAACAATTTTACAAATTTTTTTTTTTTCAAGTAGGTAATAGATTTGTATAGGTAGGTACTACACTAAGCTCCGTTTAGAATTGTTTTATCGAAATAAATGATTTATTATAGCTATTAACTCAATATATTCACCACCAGTTCCAGTATCCTATCTGGCAAGCATAGTGATTCTACCACGTCCTACTGACAGGATTTTTGATTTTGAGAAGAATCCAAAGTCCAAACAGAATGGACATCTATTTGCACAAAAAATATATAAGTATATTCCACATACACATTAAAAATACATAATAATTAAAATAATAGGTACACAAAATTAAATTCCAAGATATTATTATTTATTAATATCTTATGCATATATTATATACAGGTAAAATCATAGTTATGTATTTTTGATAAGTTTTCGTGTGTATAATATTACATAATATGTGCTTCATTATAATTCAAAAATAATATTAAAAATTCAATAAATATCAATAAGTGAGAGTGTAACTAATTAAATAGTATATTATTATAATGTTAACAGTTAGGTACTTATATAATATATTTATAATAGGTACACTGTGTTTACTAATATAATTACTTAATCGGTATTATACAATAAAGTTCATATAACAAAAATATGGGGGAAAAAATATATATAAGGTGTACTCGTATACTGCATACATTTTAAAATTGTAAAATTATTTTCAAACACAATATTATAATACATTAACACAAAAAATAAATCGTCATCTTATTATTTATAAATTAATAAAATAGTTTAAAAAATAAATAAATAAATAAATAAATAATACTTTTAAATAAATATACTTTTATCACTAGTCATGTAAAAATTAAGTCAGGGGAATCATTTTCATCAAATCACAAGGAGATACACTACTAATTTCGAAAATATCTTTAAACAGCCAATAAAATAAAACTTGCAATAATATGTATCAATATTAATAATACATTATATATTTATAATTTTTTTAACCTTATGATTGTAATATTTTAAAATAAAAATGGGCGAAAATGATAAATTTGTTATGGAACTAGTTAACATTTAATCAATGAACAATTTAATAATTTCAACTTCCAAAAATGTAATTGATTTATATTAGATTTAAAATTGTATAAGTGCTTATTAACATCAGTACCCAGTATATATAAGGCTAATAAACTTTTATAAATAAATTAAAGTGTTTTTGATTTAGAAAATGAACCGTGTAAACTAAAGGAAAAATATAATGAAATGACACCCCTTCAGAGTTAACATAGGTTATACAGAAAAGAATGCATAAATTAATTATAATTAATACTATCGTCAGATAGTTTTATAATATATGAGTAATCGGATGTAGAACATTTTCTCCCTGTCGGTAGAATATCCCCCCCCTCCAAAAAAAAAAAAGATCAAATAAATATATATAATTGAAAGCATACAATACACAAATAATTTAAATAATAATAATTGAAATTTTTTTTGATATAAAAATTTAAAAAGTAAAATAGTTTTTTGAAATCTATATCCGACTACAGGATACATCGCTATGGTTCACTAACCTAACGGTGAGTATCATTTACATACATATACCTACATGTACATTATTGATGTACTCTATATGCTGGTAATGTTATTATATCAGATGCAGATAGCAAAATTTACACATACATGGCATTTTCATAATATTCAAAAATTGCCTACACAATGAACCCCTTGAAACTTTCACAGAGATCAGCTACAATTAACACAATATTTTATTAAGTATATTATTTATTATTATCGGTAGCATATTTTTATGATTAGGAGGAAAGCCGTAGAGGTTCAATATTATTGTATATTTTTTTAAATCAAGGACCTTTTCCTTGTCCTTACTTTCTTCCTTCAATATAAATTAACCATCTAATACTTATTCTATTATACTACTGAGAATAATAATATAATTTAATCAATATAAATGTATTTTTATTTTTAAATTACCTATTTAGTTTGTATTTGTATATTATTTCGAAGAAAACAAAAATAAAAATGTTCAAATACTTAACCTTTTTTTTTACTAAGTATCTACATATTAAAATTATAATTCTAAAATCAGAGAAAAAAAATATGACAAAAAAGTATAATAATTTTGGATATTCTTAACAATCATAAAAATACATAACTGACAATAATAATACAAAATAAAAAGTATGATACATATAATATGTATATAATATAAAACTATGAGTATAAAATGGTTTTTTTTCAACTTGCTTTTTTCCTGTTACCATACAATAAAATTATAGATAATCTAGTTTTCGAAAATAAAATAATCCTATTCAAAATAATATATATTATATAATAATACATTTCTGATAAACCTCTTGAGAAACGACTGATTTTATGTATGTGAAATCCTAAAGATCACCCCATAAGGTAGCAGTACATGTACTTAGGCCGACGGGTTTTTCTTCATGAGTTCCAAATCAGCTTCCATCATGTCATGAACCAGTTGCTAAAAAAAAATAATAAAATAACAATGACTAATGTATATTTGTTGTTATAATATTTGTTTAACAAATATTTTAGTGTGTGTTACCTCAAAATTCACTTTGGGTGCCCATCCAAGTACATTTTTCGCTTTGGTGGCATCACCCAGTAAAAGTTCCTGAAATTTATGTTTTCCGAAATAGTATAATAATATACATAATAATAATCTAAAAAGTGTTATCAAAATCAATATAATACATTATTATGTGTGTGTTTGTGCAATGATTGCCTTTGTTATTTTACGCCCGCCGGATATTTTTTTTTTCATAATATACACACATTTATTTTATATCTATCTACAGAATGACAAGCAGGAGTCCCCACATTGCAGAAATTGTAAACAAAGCTAATGTTCTTTTATATTGCCGTGGAATAATAAACAAGTATATATATATATACACATTATATTCATTTATTGTACTGTTGAAAACCAAACGATTATGTTATTTGAATAAACACATGCCAAACACAAACATTCTGTATTATATTATATACCCCACACACATAATATTATATGCCAGCCAGACAATGAACGAGATGAACACCTTTGCAAACAATGCATTTTTTCTTGTTCAATTATATAAATTGAAACATGTAAAATAAAAAAATTAAATTGAAAATTAAAAAAAAAATCTATCATACTACCATGAAACAATAATAATAATAAAACAATATGGAATAATGTCCACAAATTATAACAATACTTTTCTACAATTCTATCATTCTGTCCATCCCCTGACAACCCTTCATAATAATATAAAAAATGCCATTAGTTATTCGAAAAATTAATATTCATTAACAACAAATGATATTGATAATAATTGGTATAATCACTATAATCATAAAAAAATTGTTTAAAATCAAAACCTTTAAACCGTTTCTTGGATCTTTTATATTAATATATTATATAATATGATAAACAGGTAAGTATTCTAGCAAAATATAATTAGATCAAAATATCTACATGACTACTAAATATAATATTATATTAATGAAAACAGAATACAAACGTATACCACACAATGTCAATCTACAGAGTCATCTGGAAAAAGGACTGTATATAATTTATTGTATTGGAGTAGATCTGAACTTATGTGTACATTTCTCAGTGGGAAAATAATTAATAGACGCTCAAATAACAGTAGGTATAAATTTTAATAGCCTATGTACACTGGGTACCTAATCAATACTAATCAGTAAAAGCCATACCGTCTATGTGGATAAGCAATTAAACTTGATTATTTTTTACTGCGTAGGTAGGTAGTTGTTTTTATATTAAAACTATTATTTTCAAAGAATTTCCACAGAAATAGTATAACAATGTAACAACAACTACCAATCAAATAAAAAAATAAATACCCATTATTGTAAATGTTTATGCAAATAAAAATAAATATATACATTATAAAAAAAAAAAACAATATATATATATAAAAATGAAATTAATATATAAAAAAATAAATGTACCCAGACTATTCAAAATAGATAATAAGTAGCACCTAAATTCGACTGTAAGTCATTATCAGATTACAAATAAATAAAAAAAAAAAAACAAAAATTAAACAATACTTAAGAACATGATATATTACAAGTCACAACAGCTGTTAAAATTATGTATTGTCTAATATGTATCATATATATGATTATCTTTCAAATCTGTTTGTATATTTAAAATATTATTAAAACCATTATGTTTTACTTCATAATAAATGAGTAATTCTTCTAATACTGAATTTGCATACATTATTATATGTACGTATATTTAATATTATTAAATCTTTTCCTATATTGAAATGTATACTATGATTACATTCTAAAATGTGATTAGCAAAATTAGTAAAATTAGATTTAGAAGATTATTTAATTTTAATTCGGAAATATGTTCTTTATATTGAATTTTGAAATTTCTACTAGTTTTTCTAATGTAAAATTTATTGCAGCTATATTATAAGCTTATAAACGCCATAATTTATTATTAATGACTTTGATTGAATTATTATTAATTTTAAAGGTAATTTTTACATTATTAGGTACTATTGCTATTTTAAAATATTAGGAAATTTACTAGATAAAAAGTTATGGTAATTCATGGAAAGATTTTTAATTAAATTCAAATAATAATTTTGAGATAAACTAAATTTATCTTTTTTCAACCCCGCATTCCGCTAGAAAATAATAATTTTTTAAGTTTATGGTAGTTTTTTACAACTTTTTAGAAAACGACTCAAAAATTCAAAAAAATTAAAAACTATACCTGTACTGTCTGTAGTCTGTGCCTAAAAATAAATTAGGCTTTAAGAAATAAATGCAATTAGTTAAATAATCAATTTTATACAATATACATCATTTTCAGAATAATATTCTGTCGGAATATGAAATTAAAAATGAACTTTTCTATTTTTAACAAAATTTAAAATACAAATCTAGAGGATGTAAATGATAAAAGAATTACATTTTTTTAAATAAAAATATAGTATTATAACTACTTAAAATTAAATTAAAAATAAACATTCATAAAAACATACATTTTCTGAGTTATTGGAAGAATAACATTGAAAGAATCATCTTAAACAGTAATAATAAATAACATGCATATTGCTCATTCTTCACACGTGGCAAAAGTTACTACATTAGGTAAGCCAGGTAATTAAAATATATTTTCTTAAATTTAAATATGTTAGACTGTTCTCATTTTCTATATTGAAACAATTGTGAAAAATAATGTTTATAAACACAACTTTTAACCAAGCTATGTACTAATAAATAAATAATATGTTTTTTATTGATGCAAAAGGTATTTTTACACAGAAAAAATATATTTCAAATTTATATGTACCATATACATTGATAATAAAAATATTTAAAAAATATATACCTGATATATAATTCTTTTAGTTTTCAAGAACAAATTCCATAAATTTAATAATATTATAGAAAACTTTTGAAATTAGGTTTTTGTAATTAATACTTAACTTAATTTAATTTTATTTCATCATGATATTTTAATTACAATTAAAATAGTTATTGGGCCTTATAGCGCATATGCATGTCAATCACTTAGAGCCAGCAGAAGGGGTAAACTGAATACATGCCCAGAACCTTGTAAAAATATTTTAAGGCTTAACACAAATGGTGAATCTTTTCCCCCTTTTTTTGAAAGAGATTTTTCCCAGGGCACTACAAAACCTTACGCCAGCCCGGTACCTACTCACCCTACAATAATAGCCAATTTGATTTTCTAAATTATGTGTTATTATTTAATAAAATATAAAATAAATATTATTTATAGCTCTATTTATGGTATTCCCTATTAGTATAATCTAACTTAAGTTAGTGAAAATTATAAAAATTGTAGAAAAGATAAGTATATAAAATATACCTATTGTTATAACTCAGCATTTAAAATGAATTTTATGCTATTTACAAAATTTCCAAAACACTAATATTATTAATATTCTAATAAATTCAATAATTCATAATATGATTAATATGTTATGACTCTTTATCGTGCTCACCTAATTTTCTTTGTGAATATTTATCTTTTTAATTTTTGTTTTTTGTAAACTTATTGAGATACCTACTTACATTTCTATTTGTTTTTTTTATAAAAAGTTAGACATTTATACCATTTTTTATCCTTATTGATTTTTAGGTTTTATACTTTTTTTAAATGGGTACCTACCTATATTTTTGATTTAATATTCGGAAGCAAAATATTTTTGTAAAAATTTTGATGTATCAATATCAAATTTGAACCAATAGTTAATTTATTATTTATTATTATAATATTATTTATTAGCATTTAAAGTTTAAAATACATTGGAATAATGTGGGGTATTAAGTATAAAAAGTATTCCTAGTCTTTCTATATATCTCCTATCAAAACTTATAATTAGGGCCCAAATTTCAATACAAAGTTAATTTTTTGGGGGTTTTTCTAAAAAAATGCATTCCTAAGTACATAATTTGATTTATATAACAGAAACTTAAACTTTTATTTTGCATTTTTCACTGTTTTTTCCATTTTTGGAGGATTTTTAGGATTTTTCGGTCATATTAAATTTTAGTGCATATTTATAAATTTTAAATTTGTTTTCATAATATTTTCCATGTCAATTATGAACTGTTTTATTTATGATTCTGATAAAGTCTTTATCTATCTACTTGTCAATGTTATAAGTATCTAGATATACTTTATCAAAATCATAAATAGAACATTAATAGTAGTGTAATAGAAGTTAATGGCTGTGGTGTATCACCAGGACTCAAACAAATAACAACTAATATTGGTCAGACGGTGTTACATCGGGATTGGGTTTATTTTATGCATACCTATTAGTTAAGTGTTGAAAATTCTGAAAGTGAAATTATCGGTTTCCGGCCGCTACTGTGCCTACGTAAATGAATTTGGTGCAAACATTTTTAAACCGGACTTTGTAAAATTTGTACCTAGTATTAAAGTTGTAGGGAAAAAATGAGTCATTTTTTAAGGTCATTATTGTGGTATTTTTAGCTATTTTTGAGAGAATATTTTGGTAGTTTTTAAAGTATTTAAATCCGATCCCTACTTATAATGCTTATAAATAATAAATAATAAGCTATAATTCATATTCGATATTGATACATACATTTTTTTTTTAAATATTCTGCGTAGAAATATCAATTCAAAAATAAAAGATGGCATTTAAGAAAAATATAAAACTTAATAAATAATAAGGAAATTAAGAAATTCTAACTTTTTATAAAAACTGTAGTAAAATATAAGTATCTTAAATTTACAAGAAAAAAAATGAAAATGAAAAAAGATAAATATTTACAAAGAAAATTATGTGAGTATAATAAAAGAATCACTCTATATATTATATATATATATACAACTATGTTTAATTTAAAAAAAATTATATTTGTAGAATGTAGATATTTAAAAATGGTTGGATGCATATTTTCTATAGGTTACAACATATGATTCTGTGTCAAAATATCTCTATTAAAAATTTTTTGTTTTTGCTAATTGATATATAAAAATTATAATGAAATCAAACATAGCTAAACATTATTGTAATATGAAACTGTAAGTCATATGAGTTAAATATTATATTTTCAGTGTAGTTTTATTATTGGATTATTCAAATTGTTAATATGGGTAAGTACTATACTAAGTACTTAAACCACCTACCTACTATAGGTAACTATACTCTGTCCAATGAGAGAACGCGCCCATATTTGACCAAAGGAGCTATTTTCTTGAGAAGGAAGAGCTGGCAGTAAGATTAGTAAAGATAAAAGATTAGAAAAGAGATATGTTGAAAGGAAAGAAGGGAAGAGTAATTTTGGTTAAAATTTGGTATTTTCTAAATTTGTATGATAATTGAACATAATATTAGGTAGGTATGTTAAAAAAAAGTTCGAGGGTAAAATATTTCTCACCAACAATTGTAGGTACTCGTGACACACAATATGCACACATGTACAAGATAGTGTAGCAGAATATATAAATTACTTCCCCCCTTTCATAATAAGCAAATTTCCCCAAAAAATTGAAAAAATCACATATAGCAAATAGTAAATAAGCAAAAATAGGGTTATTTATTTTTATTTCCTAGATAAAGCATAAAAAATATTAATTAGCAAAAAAAATAAAAACAGTCTCGCATTTAAAAATTTGCTACCCTAAATACTTAAAGTTCACGAAGTAATCCAAAACTATTCTATGATAGTACTATGGTTTATTTTCCATCTTGCACTGACACAACTAAGAAGGATGATTTGGGGTTCAGACTCTTTCCTTGGCAAATGTAAGTAATAGTAATAAATTTATATAATTTATATAAAAAAAAAACATAAAATATTTTAATTTTAGTAAACATTGCTTGAAAAATGGATTTCACAGTATAAAATATTTTACAAGTAGGTATTACTATAAAAAGGCCACAAAAGACTAATTAAACTCGCATTAGTATTAGTATCAATAAACTTATAAGGATCTTAAAAATATAAAAAAATAGGATAAATACTTAACAATATTATTTAGTGACCTGTATAGCTGTTTTTTCAATATATTAATTTGTTTCAAAAAAGATTTAGAGTCTTTTGAAATAATAAAAACTCATAAAATGTATAATATAATAATGTATCATATAATATTAAAAATTGTATATATAGGATGTTACCTATATAATATTTATTTTATCATTTATTCTTTATTTCACCATTGTATGCTATTTAAAAATTGTAAAACTATATACCCTACTTCAATTATGTTGAGTTACAATAAAGTATATCATTTTATTAAATTTATTTTCTCTCATATTTTTTGCCCCCCTCCCCCCTATGCTAGAAAAATAGGGATGGGCGCCTCTGTAAATATAATACTATTTACAGAGAATAATTTTATTCATAAAAAGGCAAGAAAAACAAAAAAATATATATTAAGTGTAGTCAATAAATAATATACTCAAAAAATGGAAAACTTTATGGTACTATATATGTATATACATATGATATCAATTATGGAAAGGCAAAAAGTATTAAAACGTTATTTTTCAAAAGTTCCTGAATTGCAAAAAACAAATATTTCATTTATTTATAGAATTTCTATATAATATTGTATTCACGATTATACTTATTAGTAAATAATATGTTGGGAATAACTTTGTATATAATGGTGTATGCTATTAGTTATTCATTATTAATAATAATGAAAATAAATATTTATTAATCTATACAATGTATCTATACTATGTTAATCTATACAACAATTTAGTATAAAATTGCTGTTTACAACAGTAACTTTTGTTTACCTACCTATTTTTTAGCATTAGGTAAAATTTTTTTTCATAATAAATGATAGAGTTAACCTAAATAACAATACTTTTATGTTTGTGACATAAAATAAATGAAAATTTTATAATTATAATTTTATTGGCGTTTACATGAGAATATAAATTATTTATGTTGTTTATCACATAACTTGACCTTACTTGTTAATTAATGTTGTTTATAACAACTTTTTAAAAACATAATACGTAGCTGTACAATTATTTTAGGAACACTATTGCAAGATGTATAGATGCAGATTTTCATCATCTATCCACAATATTTATGATAAAATGTCATTTAATACTTTTTGCCATTCCACCCGTCAATAAATAGTGTAAATAAACATTAAAATAATCTACTTACAACTTCAGTAGGCCGAAAATACTTTGCATTCACTCTGACCCGTACAATATTGGTAGATTTTTCTTTTCCCACTTCATCTAAACCTTTTCCTTCCCAAATGATTATTTTACCAATATGATTGAATGCTTTTTCTACAAATTCTCTAATACTGTGCATTTCACCAGTAGCTATCACAAAGTCTTGAGGCACATCTTGTTGTAACATTAACCACATTGCCTTAAAAATAAAAATAATTCAATTAATTTAATTTAAGGCATTTAATATATTTTTATCTAGTTAAAATTCAATTGTTTACTTCAACATAATCTTTTGCATGACCCCAATCTCGTTTAGAGTCTAAATTTCCTAATTGTATACAATCTAATGAACCGATTGCTATTTTTGCAACCGATCTGGTAATTTTTCTAGTTACAAAATTTTCACCTCTTCTTGGACTTTCGTGGTTGAACAAAATTCCATTGCAAGCATACATATTGTAAGCTTCACGATAGTTTGTTACAATCCAATAAGCATATAATTTGGCACATGCTAAATAAATTTTAAAAAATTGATTTGGTATAAAATATAAAGATATGATAAAAATTAAGACAACATTTTGTATCAATTGATTGAACCATACAAATGTCTATAGATTATGTACCATTTTATAACAAGCTTTAATTTAAAAAAAAACAATTTTAAATTGTATAGTACTATAAAATCAATGAAATTACAAACAAACAGTACAACAATAACAAACAGTATAACACCATTATGTATATTTTATATAAGTATTTAATTAAATTAAAATAAATTGATTTTTTAAGAAGGAATTAATTTTGCAATATGGTATAACCAAAATAAGTAGAAAATATTTAAACATTCAAAAACATATATTAATACCATATGGAGATCTAGGATAAAATGGAGTAGTTTCTTTTTGAGGTATTTCAACAACTTTTCCATATAATTCAGATGTAGACGCTTGATAAAAACGTACACTATTTTCTAAGTTACATGTTCTAATGGCATCTAGTAACCTCAGAGTTCCAACTCCGTCTACTTCAGCTGTGTACTCACTTAGATCAAATGAAATCTAAAATTGCCGTATATATTAATGAAAAATCATCCAAAAAAATAACAAAATTATTTATCATACAGTTACCTTTACATGACTTTGAGCTGCTAAATTATATACTTCAGTAGGTTTTACAGATGCAATTATTTTCACTAGACAACTACTGTCAGTCATGTCGCCATAATGTAGTTTCATTTTACCTTCCATATGAGATTTAGGGTCTAAGTAAAGATGTTCAATACGGCCAGTGTTGAATGTGCTTGAACGTCTTATGATACCATGAACATCATATCCTTTGTCCAGCAACAGTTCAGCCAAGTACGATCCATCCTAAAACAAAAACAATAAATACCTAATACATTCCATTTGTTTATGTCTAAAAAAAATATAAACCTGGCCGGTGATTCCAGTGACTAGCGCTACTTTTCTACAACTAATATTTAACCCATTTCTACAGTTCTCCATCTCAATAAACGTTTTTTTTTTATAACTGTTGTTAAATTTATAAACACGTCATGTACATTAAAATATGCTTCAAAATAGTAAAATACGTATATATTTCTTATTTTTACAAAGATATGTACATCGAGGAACGTAATTCGTAAAAATTCGTGATTTAAAATTTAATTATATAAAATAAAAAATATAATTAATTTGATGTTGTTTTAAACTCCATTAAGTGTATGACCCACTTTTTTATGTAATAGAAATTAACATTTACCGAGTATTTTACAATTATTCATTATTTTTTATTATATTTATACGTATAAGTATACTTTAATTATATTATATTTCACTATTTTACAAATTTTCAAGAAAATAATGAAATAATAATATTATTTACGTACTGATCAGTGATTACAGTATTCAAAATTCAAAATTGATTATAATGATGGCACAAAAGAAACAATTGATAACACACACACACATCAAGTGCATGAAATGACAAGTACCGGAAATGCAAATTTTGGGAGTCACTGGTTGGTTGTTTGAAGTTCCATCTACATTTTGTCATATTGATAAGCTCATATTTTCTAAATGTTATTTTCTTTTCTTCGAGTGTCTTTTTCCTTTAATTATGATTTCATTAGGTTGATATCTTTATTAGTTATTTCGGTTTTATTAACCGTCGATATTGCCGTGAATACCGATTTATCAGTCGTTTATTTTGTTTGGAATAAACGGCGGCGTACAAAATAATTTAATATCAAAATACGAACATCAATTTGCCTCCACGACGAGTAAGAAAAGCTAATGAATGTTTTGTTGATTATTACAAAATAAAAAGTACCTAGTAAACACCATATAAGATACACTATTAAATCGTGCATTTTCCTAGGTTGTTGGTTGCATGACCGATTCGCAGTTAAGTTCGAATATGGGATGGATTCGCCGACATCTGAAGTACTATTGCTCAGCGAAGACGACAGTGGTTTATTGGTCAATGGTTCGTACTCAAACAGTTCTGCTAGTAGCAATTCTAACAAACATTCGCCAAAGTATGAAGTAAGTTCAAACATATCAATAATTTTTAATATCTATTAAGCATAATATAAATTTATTAAGATACACAACATTTATAGATATTTACCAAATATGATAAAAATAGATATTTAAATGATTTAGGTAAATATCCATTCCAATATTTGTTTTTATAAAAATAAACTAGTTTTCTATATTATAAATTTTTATTTTAAATGCTCACTTAAGCTGAACATGCCTCAATAAAACTGCCAAATTTTGTAGGATTACAGATGGAAGTGCACTTTGTTTGTCAAACAGTATATTTTTATACATTGTGAATATACATATATATATAGTTATATTATAATATGCATATTCATGGGGAAAATTAGACCAGAAAATGTATAAAAAAAATCATTGTTACGACAAAATATCGAGAGTAAAATAAAAGATATATAATTTTGTTTTTTATTAATACTTTTAATATTATCTAAATCTTTGGTTAGTGCTAAAGTTTACAACGTAGTTGTTGAAATACATTACACTGTTATAAGTGTATTATTTCTGTGTTTGGGTTTTATAATAATGTATAATGCCTACAGATATTAATCTAAATCTAAGTATAATCAATGATATAATTTAATATTTATTGTTATTGCATTATTTTTCATAAGCATGATTACTTAGTGTATATACAATATACATAGGTATACTTTATTCAAAATGAGATCAGTAGTCAGCAGCAACATGTTTTCGTCGGCTTTGGTCATAAGACGTCAACTGATTCCCCCACCAAGTCGACCACGGTACCGACTGTGACGTATGAAATAATACGCTACATCATACCACGTGCCGGTCACAAAGTAGGCACAATGCATTTTAAATTATGTGTTTACTTTAGTTGTCAATACTATAATGATACAAAGCTCCCGTAAACGGTAGCACTCGAGACAAAAGCATAAAACGAAGCCACGTCCCTACGCACAAGTTGGCCGCCGACTACTGATTTCATTTTAAATAGAGTATAGTATATACTCATATATTGGTTAAATTATTATCTTTAATGGAGAATCATGGCTCATGTGGTGAAATTAAACTGAATATAAAAATATTTAATGACATCAGTTAACCAAGTTATGGTCAAATTGAATACATTTTTGCACCAAATTCATATATGTACCGAGTGCAAAAATTACATTAAATCAAATAAACCATAAAAAAATTATTTAATTCAAATATTTGAAGTATAAAAAACTCTTTGAATTTTGATATTTAGTTATAAATATACACAAGTGAGTATGTGTATTATACAGTGCTGAAAAGAAAGCATTCAGTAACTCGTTCTATTGATTTTGTTCACGTTTAAGGAGGAACATGAACGTTATTTATTATTTATTATTTAAAGAAGTCTAAATCAACAAGGAAATTTTTTATAATTTTTCTTCAGAAGTGTGGCTATTATTGAGCTATATAGTTAAACATGTATGGCGATAATATTGACAATGTATACACTGTACAATTTATTATTCAAATCAGAACTAGAGCCATTTTTCGACACAAAAAATAAGGAACAAGTTTAGTTTACCACCCCAATCACGAATTTCAATTTTTTTTTTTTCAATCGATAGTATTTAAAGTACTGATTCCAAATATGTTAAAATAAAATTGTAGAAACCAATGGTTAAAAAGTTATAGCAATTTTAAATAATTTATGTACTATCAAAAACGACATATTTTACGTTGCGATTTGGTATAAAAAAAGTTTTTAACAAATTCGCGAAACCTATTTCTTTTTTGTTTTAAAGTAACAAATGTGTTTTGGGTGTAGTTATACATGTATTTATACCCGTTAAATATTCAAATTGTTTACGAAAACTATTAATCAATAATCTATAAGATATAATATTCGCATTATATTACCCATCTGTACGTACAATAACACCAATTTAAATGTAAAAATAATTTTACTACCATAACTATATTCATGATTTAAAAACAGTGTTGGTTCAAGAAAATCATTATATAATATTACTTGGCCGTTTAGTGTAAATACATGTTCATAAAAGCTTGTAAATCTAAACAAAATGACAAGTTAATAGAATTTTTTATATTAGCAGGAACTTTGTACGACCCAATAAAGAAAAATTCTGAAATTATCGATTCTGAACCAGATGAAAATAATTCGGAATCTGATGATGAGCAATTTAATTTATTATAAATAAAAACCTATTTAAATCAAAATGTTTTAATTTATTTTAAAAAACACCATATTTATGTTGTATTTTTGTATCAAAAGTGTGGGTTTTGACGAGTTAGCCGATATACACGTTAATATATATTCACTGTTTTTTTTTTTTTGTAATCCATGTAAAATTGTGTGTTTTAAAGCTTAGTGAAGTTTGGTTTCGGCACAAATACTTAATTTTTAGTTTTTTTTTCTTTTAATATACTTGTGACCTATAACCTAACGGATGAACTCTCGCTACGCGAGAATGACTGCTCCCTACGCCTACCGGCTCCGGTCGCCACCCTCAAGGTCCTATGGACCTCTCGATTGAGGGCTCAGCCCCCAAACCCCCTGGGGATGATAGCAACCTAAGAGCCTAACATAACCTAACCTTCGGGTGGACCTGCAACCTAACGGGTGAACCCTCGCTACGCCTGCCCGCTCCGGTCGCCACACTCGAGGTCCTACCCAAATCCGTTTGAAAATTTTGAAAAATCGTGGTTTTCTCAAACACAACATTATTACAGATTCGTTATCAGTATTAAAAGTACAATAGATTAAAACACAAAGATTTAGTGAATTTGTTAAAAACAACACTTTTTATATCAAATCGCAACGTAAAATATGTCGTTTTTGATAGTACAAAAATTATTTAAAATTGCTATAACTTTTTAACCATTGGTTTCCGCAATTTTATTTTTACATATTTAGAATAAGTACTTAAAATATTATCGATTTAAAAAAAAAAAAATCGAAATTCGTGACTGGGGTGGTAAACTAGACTTAAGCCAAAAATAAAATCCACACTAATATTTATTTTAATAGAAAACTAATTTATATTAAATGACAGTATTTTCCAGGTGAATTTTAATAATAACTGACTATTACAGATACCAATATAGTATATAAATTCAGGCACCTACTCAAAATGTGTAACACTTAAAAGGAGTTTCAATTATAAGGTTTTGTACTAAAAAAAAATTATACTCCCAAGGTTTCATACCCAAAAGGATTTGTATTTATATGCAGTTGCACCCGATAGGTGTTGCATTGAAGCTAGTACCTATTATAATATACCGAATACCAGTTATCTATTATTATTATTATTATTATTATACAATTATTATTTATTTTTTATTGACGAGAATTTGTTAGCTACTTATTTTGTACACACTATCCCATAAGCCTCAGGCTGTCTTATCGTTAATAGTACCTATCTGATGATTGGCATCTGCTTTTAAATCGTGATTTTTATTATTTTCCTTTTCAAAAAGTCAACTAGAATCTACTGATTCAAAAAATCTCTTTATTCTATAACTTCTATTTGACTTCTACCTTAAAAGGTTTAAGTATGTATGTACATACAAAAAAAAAAAAAAAAGACATTATCAATATAAACTCAATGCATTCCTCACTACCCTCAGAATCTAAAAACATTTATTTAATGAAAAAGTTGTAAAAATATAATTACTCTTATTGTAAACACTTATTTTTTCTTTTATTTCTGAATATTTTTAAAAATTAAAAATTGTTGAAGAACGAATAAAGAACTGGTTCCTTTCTTCAAGTCTGAAACAGGAATTATTTAGTTTCTTTTTAACAAAAATAATGTGACCCGTTTAATTCCTTATTTAAAGGAACTTTCTAAGCACTAGTATTATACTACTATGGTCAAATAGAAATTATAATCTCTTCTCTTTTACTTTCTCTCCCAAATATTCGAGGTTAACCATCCTAGTTCTCAACTTCTACTTAACTCAATCTCCTGCATCCTTTTTATATCACTTATATCACATCCAATTATCTATTTTTCAACCTAACCCTTTTCCTCTTCCTATTACATGCATTTTCTTTACTAATCTTTCCGCCTCTATCTATTCTCTTCTTAAAACATGCTTGAGTCATCTCAATCTATTATAATATAATAATTATAATCTTTTATAATACCTCTTGTATACTAATTTCTTATTTTGTTATTTCTAGTCACTTCTTATCTACCTTAACATTCTCTGCTATATTCATCTTCTGTTCTATCATCCTATTTACTGCATTATGAACTGTACATCATCGCAAGCCTCTCCACTGTCTTATAAAATTTATCTTTTAGGCTAATATTGGTATCCTTTTATCACACAAAATACCTAACGCTTCTTTCTATTTCGTCTATTCAACCTTTACTTCTGTGTTTCATATCCTTGTCCGATTGTCACTATCCTTCTGTATAACAGACTTGAGTACTGTTCAAATAGAAATTATATTTTAAATAATATTGTTTTTACATAGGTATTAAGTAATCAATAACAGTTTCACAGAATTCATGAATGATACTTTTGTACTAATTTACAATATATTTGTATTTATATTTTCAATAGTTTGATTATTATTATTATTATTATTATTTATAGTGTAAAAAAAGTGATGATGAATTTTCATTGAGTCAAGAGGATTCTCTAATTGACGATTCTGATGTATCATTCACTCAGCAGTTTAATACATTGAAAAAATGTCCTAGTGTTCAAAAAGAGAATCCTATTCAGCCTCCTGTAGAATTTCAAGACTTGCCAAGTAGTTCCCTTAATATATATTCTCCTCCACTAGAATTTAAAGACAATCAGTATAGATATATTCATTCACCTATTTACACTAATGACTGTATGATTCGTGTTGAACAATATGCAAATGGTTTTGTAAAATCATTGATCAACGACTCATTGAAACACTTTGATCCACTCAATGATACTAGGTAATATAATATTTAGATATATATATATTTTATTATATAAAATGTATTAATATTTATTTTATTTTAGGCAATTTAAACAACACAAATTGTGCCCTAACTTAGGTATTTATTGGAAAACTAATTATTGTTTACCAAATGGATCAAATAATTCCTTATTGTCAACTATTTCATCATCTCACAACTCCTTGTTTAATGTAGTTTCTTCAGATGATTCAAATTTTATATCTTCTGCAGTTTCACATGATGCTCTCAATAGTGATACATATACATTACCAATCAACAGTTCCCCTTTTAATATTGCTTTTCGGCGACCAATGCGAAAAAAAAGGAAACTCCGAAATCAGTGCCATTCTATACCTCTCAATAAATTGTAAGAATTAAAACTCATTAATCAATGTTAATAAGATTTTTATATTAATATTTAATAATGATTTCTTAACAGACCAGTTGAAAAATGTATCAATGTTCAAGAACCCATTCATATGACTGTGAAAGATGTACGAACAATTCTTCATAATCTTTATAGCAATACAGGAGAGTGTAGCAAACCTCAAATTACAAATGTTTCAAAGTGTAGCGATTTACAAAATGATCACAACAAAGAGAACTGTGAAAGCAAAGTATCATCATCTAAATGTAAAGTCAGAAAACATTCACTTATGGTGAACATTAAACATAAAAAATCAAAGGACAGCAGTGTTTCAGAGGATAATCACGATCATAGTTCTAGTCAATCGACAAAAAAAAATTTCTGTTCGTCTCCATTAGCAAAATCAAACTTTTCTTTTAGCTTAAAACAAACATTTTGTAATATTTTTCGTTCACGTAAAAGTACATCAACAGACACGGATCCCGGATTAAACCCAACAGATACTGTTGTCATTTTAGATGTGACCAAAGAGACATCGTTTGAAAAACGGGCATTACCACCAGTACCTGATGATGGTACTAGAGACACATATGTACGTGAAACTAGTATGGACTTTGCTACTAGCATTGAAAAAGTTAAAGATGTGAGTTTTAACAATATAGTATTAATTAATTAAGAATTTAATTTTAAATTTATATTAACACAATTTCAGTATGGATGGTATTGGGGTCCAATATCAGGTGAAGCTGCCGAAAAAATACTATCAAATGAACCTGATGGATCATTTATTGTGCGTGATAGTAGTGATGATCATTATATATTTTCATTGACATTTAAGTTGAATGGATTTGTCAGACATGTTAGGATTGAACATGATCAAGGTAAAACTATAATTAAAATTAATAAAAAAAAATAATTTTCATAAGTAGGAATTATTTTTTTGTTTTTTTAGGAAATTTCAGTTTTGGTAGCTGTACAAAGTTCAAAAGCCACACAATTGTTGAATTTGTTGAAAATGCTGTCGAACATTCCCGTAGTGGAAGATATTTATTTTTTTTGCACAGACGTCCAATTCTTGGACCTATGAGGGTACAATTACTTCATCCAGTGTCTCGGTTTAAACAAATCCAGAGCTTACAACATATATGCAGGTAATATTATATATATATATATTAAGTTAAACAATTATCTGAATTAGATAAATAATGTAATAAATTATATTTAACACATTGCATAATTAATAATTTTATATACAGATTTGGCACTCAATTCTTGAATGCCAAATTGATATTGCTTAGACGTCACATGTATGGTATATAGTGTATATTTAATCTTATACTACTATACTCCATATGACTATAAAACACATATTACGTGACTTCCAAAAAATTAGTGTCAAATCTGTATATGTCTAGGGTTTTATTAAATGTTTTATTCTGTATCCTCCCATTTTGTTTACTTCTATAAGAAAATACTTTATGTTCAATTTTGTCTTAATTACTCCGCTTGAGGGCTGAAATATAGACAAAGCGGATAGTTTTGTTGTTACTTTTTTATATCAAACTTAATTAAAAATTAAAGCTCTTAATACTTTCACTGTCTAATGACTCATATGTGATTTATGATTTACTGATATTATCAGTCCCATTAATGGAAATTAAAAATAGTTTGTTTTAGTCTGTTACAAAAAATCCAAATAATGGGTATAAGTACCATTAACTATATGTCATTAAAAAAAAATTTTCTAGTCTAAACATGTGCAAATATCATATAGTATAGTCTGGATGGAAGAAATGCATATTAAAATAAACATATGAATCCATGGACTACTGAATAAAGATTAACATGACCCATAATTTTATTATTTATTTTATTGACATTTTTCACCTTTAAAGAAATTAGAATATCTTTCTATAAATATTTCATTCTTCAGTATAAAAAATATGAAATTCATTTCTAATTTAAGCCTATATAAACAATATGAATAATAGGATAAATAATTACAGAGATGTGTTTAGCAAAAAGTTCATATTATATATTTTTTTCCTACTAAACAATTATTGGTATATTATCTTATCACTTAGAGCTGGTGTTTCAATTGTGATTTATTCAAAATGATGCTTACATATATTTTTGTGTGTTTGAATCAAAGTTCAAGAGATAAGCTGAACTTAGCTTCAGTTTATTTTAAGAAAAGCTCAGGGTATAGTTTAATAAGTTTATTTTGTGGTTCATATAGCATTTATTATGGTAATGTAATAATTTAATGATGATTTTAATCATAATAGGTAAATAAAAGTTGTGTACTTGTGTACTTTATAGTTGTAATTATTAATACTTATTAGTGTTTTACCTGTCTAGGTACTGATAAATAATATAAACATTTTAATTCCAGTATATAATACCGTATTGTATACCGTAGTTTAAATTAATACAATATTATGGATTCTTTTTTGTCACAAAATTTAAATGATAAAAAATATTATTTGTGTTGATTGTTATTGATTTGTATGTAGATTTAGACATTTGAAATTTGTTTCCTTGTGGCCAGTCGTATGTTTGTGTATAATTGTATGGAAATTTATAAAATAACGGTTAGAAAATCTATTTGAAAAGTCTAATAGCCCAACTAAAAAAAAGAGTATTTAATATTTCATAATGATCGAGTTTATTTATTTTAAATAAATATCACAAATAAAAAAAATAAATAGGTATAATCTTGAGATTAACTAAAAGTCTTTAAAAAATAAAAATTGTTGTTTATTGTGTGTTTATAATATTTTTGTTCATCCTCCTAAATGCTAATTAAAATGATAATATGTTGATTAAACATAGAATAAATAAATAAAAAATATAATACTTAAATTTATAAATTAAGCCATTAGCACTGGTGTTTTTTTTTTTTAATTTTAACCAAATTTTTATTAAATATTTATATATTAGACTTACATAAACAAGTAAAAAAATGTTTATGTATTCTACTCGTATATAGCTTAGAACAGTGGTCTTCATTAGGATTTTGGAAAGGGCCAAATATTAATTTTGAAAATTACTTCTGGGTCACGTACATTTTTTTATATTAATTGACAAAATGATAATAATCAATTTAAAAAAATATATATTATAATTATAATTTTACAAAAAATGTATACAATTGACTAAATTTATTAGCATAGTATATTTATTATGTTGATATTGATTATTTGATTTTATGTTATTTTGACATTGATGGACGGATCCTATGTTTCTTTTATAATCTTGTTTATGTTAACTGGCGTTTTTTTAAGTATTTATTGAGTATTTACAACTGTTTCAATGCAATTTTTACTATTTTAGCATCCGAAAATGGTTTCATAAGTTTGGCTAATAAATGTATTTCTTTGTAAGATGCTTTTGTTACAAATTAATTTTTTATTAGTAAACCATAACATGGATTGTTTTTCAGAAATAATTCCTTTTCTAAATTCTAGTTTTTCTTCTCTTTTTTAGATAGAAGAGGATAATTTTCAGAAAATTTAACATATTGAGTTATATAGTGAGGATTAATATTATACCCTTTTTGAATGTTTATGATTTTATGACAAATTAAACAGATAGCATCATGTCTCTTACCAGAAATATAAAAAAATTCTATCTCCCAAGAGTCTTAAAATATTCTGTGTTCATTTTCGATTTTACGTTTTGCCATCATAAATAATAATTTAAATTAACAGTTTAATAACAAATCAGGATTTTCAAATTTCAAACAACTGATTTAAAAAACTACCCCAAGATGATGGTTTTCTGATGGATATATTATATCAAATTAAACGTCGATATTTTCTTGGAGGATAGCAATATGTATGTGATTATTAAAAACAAAGCTTTTGACTAATCAATGTTTAGTTTATTAATTTAAAAACACAAAAATTATTTGAAGCTTAGCTAAGTGATATTAAAATGAATTGATCTACTCATCCATGTTTAAGGTTCATCTTAATCATAGTTTTGATGTAACTTTAAATAAACCACAATTGAAATACTGACTCTTAATTAAATGAAAAGTTCATCACAAAGTGTTATTCTGTGTAGAAAATGGCAATAGTCACCTTATGTACTATTATGAGCAGTGTTGGGTATAGACAACTAAAAATTTATCAAAATAAAATAAAAGAATTTTTTGATTTCAACATTTTTTTCTAATATTTTTAAGATAAAATATTAAAATCAATAAGCCAATAAGTACATAATATATTATAAATAAGAATTTATTTATTCACTTATTTTGCATATAAATACATATATTGGTGATAACGACATAGATATTTAAAGAATTTTACATATTTTTAGTAAATAATTATGTAGATAAATTTACTTAGATAAGTGAAATTTGTATCTAAGATAATTGGTTAGATAACTTACCATTATTTATCTAGCTAAGAAGTAAGTAATTATCTAGATTTAGTCCTAACGCTGATTATGAGTTTTATGAAGAATGATTTACATTTGCCATACTTGAAAGAATTAATAAAGTTTTCTTAAGGTTAAACATAAATTAATTAATTTGTTCATTTAAAAGATTTGACATTAGTCCGAGTTTTGAAAGTAGATCCAATAAGAACTTTATAAAAATACTTTTTAAAGTTTTTATAGATAGTATTAAATTATGAAATTAAGGTTCTATACATTTTTAACGTTAAGTGCTGTTATTTTTAAATAAAGTTTAAATCTTCAGTCTGCATGTGAAGAAGATGACTGGTGAAAACAAATTTTACAAATTATACTATAGTAATAAACAAAATGGAGAATTACGGCATCAAATATATTAATATTTTATTCTTCTATAAATAATTAAATAAGGACCACCCTAATATGTTTACCTATCTACTAATAATAATAATAATAGGTATGTAAATTAATATCTGTAGAAAAATACGGTGAAAATAAATATATTGCATGCAGAGTTGCTGAGTTTTTATTATTTTAATCATACAGGGATAAAATGCATATTGTGGTATATCTATTACTAATCTATTGTATTTGTATTTAATTAGGTTTTCCATTTTAAAGATGGTACGTCGTGATTTGATCTGTGAATTGCCATTGCCCAGACGACTGATTGATTACTTAAATACACCACATTATTATTGTGAACAATTGGGCAGCACAGACAGTAGCAAATCAACAACTCCCACTCCAGCCGTACATCTCATATCTTTTACACCACCTTAGATTTACCATTTTTCATTAGAAACTTACAATAAGTGGTAAATTTGTTCATTAAATATAATGTTCATATATATCAAGACAAATTTAAAGATTTTAGATATGTCATAAATGTTTGTATTCCTATTAATTCATTGACAGTTTTTATGTAATTCAATGATTAAACTATATAGAGAATTAATAATAGTAATGTTTATGAACAAAGAAAAAAAAATTTACCTTTTTTTATTTAACAAAATCATACCTATTATATATAAAAGCATAAGAGCTTAAACTATTATTGAATCATGATTTATTTATGTTACAAAACCCTAGTTGAGTTATATAATTATTTATTTTTATATTAAGGATATCCAAAATTGTATTAATTTTATAATACAGGTTATACTTAATTTTATGTTACATTATTTTATTGGTTTGAAGTTTATTTATTTAAATTGATTAATTATAGTTTTGAATCAAAATTATTTTTTATTATTATCAGAGTTATTTTGAATGTAGTTTTGTTAACGCAATTTATTGAAATTAAATATTCATCTCACAAAATCTATTTGAAAATCTGCACATAACTATTATGAAAAAAAACATATTTATTTTATCACATTTTAACTTATTATATTGATAACTTTCAATTGTTCATGATACTAAAAAAACGGCTTATTTAATTTTGCAGAAATTAAAAAATAAATAAACAACAACTTACTAGTGTTAGAAAATGTAATACACTGTAACATGTATTCCTGATGTATTTAATTATTATTTTATTTTTAAACAGTGAATATATTACAAATTGTGTTATTAATTATTATATTTATAAATATATTTTAATATCCAGTTATTAATAATTTAATTGGAAACGAGAATACAAAATACAAATTGTCAAATTATAGACAGTTTATTATATTTAATAGAAACTCACTTATAGCTTGAGTATTTTTTTCTAAATTTACTCTTCAAAAACATAAAAAAACTTGATTTAATTTTTTTTAAATTTGATTTTGTAGAACATTGATTTCAAATGCTTAAATAAAATATTAACGTTTTTGTCCCCTCAAATTGTATTTCTAAATACTCACAAATCAAGAAAAAATCTTAATCAAAAAATAAAATTTTCATACACCACAAAATATAAATTATTAATACTTTTGTTTCTAATTTTTATTTGTTTTTTGATTAATTATTAATATTTATTAATTATTATTATTATTTTTTTGTTACCTATTTTTAAGTAACTAATTGTGATTTTAGAGTTAACTCTATTATTTGAAAAACTGATGTGTAACTTTATATACTTTTTTTTAGCTATATGCATTAGGCATAAGTCATTACTCGTCATATGAAAGACATGTGTAGATATAATACTAAATACTAAATTGTGTGTAAAAAAAAATAAAAAGAATATATTCATTTGATTTAATTATTAAGTTATTTTAGATTTTGAGTGAAACGAGATTTTACAACTGTTTTTTTTTTTTTTTTTAAATTTTTGATCAAAAGGAGTTAAGGAGCTTTGGCATTGGTATGATATTGATAGGAAATTAATTCTAGATGGTACTCTATACCAAACATTTTTGGTTTTTCCCAGTAGTTTCCTTAGGGTTGGAAGTTCTTCCTTTTGTACTTATCCTATAGTACTTATAAATAATGTATGTAACTATGCAATATATACATATACTAAACATAACTATACCCAACTAAGGAAAATATATCTTCTATACAGTTATGACTTATTTACATACAGCGTATATATTATACTTATATAGTGTAACTATTTTATATATTATTATTCTCTGTTAAAGATTTTTCGATAATTTTTTGGAAATGTAAAATAACAATTATAAACTCCGGTCCGAGGACTGAAGAAATGATGGACCAACTTCCTCTGCCTATATTCTATCTGATGTGCAAAGTCTTGCTTTTTATTTTATAAATTCAAATTTAATTTTTATGACTTGCATTTTCTCTCATATAGTCCTATATTTTGTTCTTTTAATGCAGTTTATACTCTATAGTTTACTATTTTTATGTTATATTTTATATTATAACTTAAGATATTTTTGTAAAATTAATATCATCCAATATGGATATAAATTGAGTAATGAAATAATTTTTTTTATAATTATTTTACATTACATAGTTTTTTATTCATATACATATTTGAAAATACCTATTATAAGTATATCAAAATTAATAAATATTTCTCTGGTCATTTCGAAAAAAAATTTGGGTCATTTAATTTTAGTTTTTAAGTCAAATGCTTAAGTTATCAAAATTCTATCTCTGCTAAAAAATTATATATATTTTTTTTTTTTAGTTAGATGAATATATGACTGAAACAGATTTTAAAATTTTTGTGTCAAGTACTCGAAACTTGACTTGGTTATTTTTTTTAAATACTTAAAAATTTGAGTACTTGAGTTTATTTAAGTACTTATACACATATACATTTAAAATTATTTACCAATGTCTATGTTTTATTGGCAATATCAAATTTTAAAAATAATATCTAAATAAATGTAAAAACAATAATGCATGTTATCAACTGTCAAAGTTTATATTCATTTTATTACCTTAAACATTTCCTTTACTGAATAAAATTTAAAATTTAGTTTCAATTAAATACATAAATATGTATAAAATATAAAACGTATAACTTATTGGGTTCAAAAGATAACTTAATAATGTATATACATATATGATAATTTAAAAACATTGTTCGTTACTAGCTAGATGCCATGCGTTATATAATATTCAATAATACAATAATTTTTAATATAATTTAACTATGGATTTGTCGGTATTCCTAAAGTTTTTCTGACTAACTTTTCAGCTATTTTATTGAACTCCTCTCGATTTTCACGCCACATTTTAGCCGCGTCCACATTTGCACCACTTTCATCATTTGGTTCTTAAACAAAAAATTGCAATTAATTAATATAATAAATTGAAATTTTTCCAATGCTTGATAATATATATATTATGATTATTACCAGCTAGCATGCTGATAACAGACAGAAGGATTTTCTCAACACTTTGAACTGGACTCCATCTTTCGGAACTGGATTCGTAACCCATAGGGTCATCACCAGGTGCATGGAGAATTGAAATACATACACGCCCATCTGAATAAACTAAGCATATTTTAAAATTAAAATTTTATATATTTTAATATTTTATCATTAAATCGTAAGAATAATATCAATAAATCAATAAAAAGTTCCTCTTTAAATTAGAAAAATTACATAGTATTATATTATTCAATATTTTACAATAATAATAATTCTCCCAAACAATATCTGTACCAACCTAATAAGGTCCATTTACTGAATATAAAATAATGTAAAATGATTGGGTGTCAAATGTCAGCTTTTGGGAAATATTCTAGTTTTGGACATTGACTGACTTCAAAATGGATGATTAGGAGAATAATGTTATAGAAAAGATAACTTAAATGCATTTACATTGTTATTATTATTAATTGTTACCTACTATTAGATATTAATTGCCTATCTACAAATATAAAAAAGAGAAAACCATAAATAATATAAATAATGTAGGTATATTGGTACCATAAACATGTATTTATGTGCTGATATTTTTATACAATAAATATTGTAAATTAAATATATAATTGTATTAAAAAAAAAAACAATTTTAACATAATAAAAAAAATCCTAAATATAAATTCAATGAAAATATCCCAAATTCAAAATAATTATCAATTATTATTTAAGAGTTAAACTGATTATACGAATAAATAAATTGGATTCCAAGACTATATAATATATAGTATGTATATTATATATACTCGTAAATATAACCACTGAACATTAACTTATTGATGACACTTTTATTGGATTTTAGCATTTATTAAAAAACAAAACTAAATAAGTAAATATGACTACTATTCGACTATTAGGTTGAAATTAATAAAACCAGATTTTATAATAACACATGTATAACTACAGACCCATTATAGATAAGAGAACAAAAAGTGGTCACTGGCAAATACATTGTTAAAATTTTTTTTTTTTATATATAAACGAGAGTTTTCAAACTAAGTCACAAGGTATGAGCTGCGTGGTTAGTATAGCGTGGCGTAGAATATCAGCTGGATCACTACACTTTTGTATATAGGTACTTTTCGATACCCTGACAGAAATCTGCCACTACAATAACCCAACTATTATAATTATAATATAAATAAAATATATCAATTTAAAGACCAGATTATGCACAAAATGTATGGTGCTATTTAATTGTCTAAAGTCTACACAGAAGGCTATGTAGATGCAGTCAATGAGTTTTCATTAATCATTATTTGAACAATAAAATAAAAACATTTTGTTTTCATATTTCGAGCGTTATTGCATATTCTTAATTTAAATGCATTTTTCTACATATTATAGGAATAAAATGTTATTTTATCTCTAAAAATATATGTTTACTTTAATTTCTCGATTGTATCATAAAACATATTACCTGAGATATTGCCTACCTATATAAAATTGTATTATTCAGTATTATCTTAGAATATTGTGTCATGGATATAAAAATTTGTAGGAACTTTTGAAGGCTCTTTATTATTTTACAATCTACATGTCATTTTATTTTATATAATCTCACATACCAATTACACCATTATTTCCAATATATTCTTTGTTTTCTCATCAATAAGCAGGAATGTATTACAAACAGCATAGAGAAAAACTATACATCTGTACCTATTAACTTTAAAAACATACATTTTATGTTACATATTTTGTGTTTTTTTTTCTCGCATATATTATTATTACCATTATAAATGCATACAAATCCAATCTTTAAATACCATAATAATATTATAGAGGTACTAATAAATTGCATATTTTATTACCTATATACCCATTGGTAAAGATTTATAAAAGTGCTGTTATAAAAATAATTTTAATTTAGGCTTTTTTTTCTGTTACCGATTAGAATATAGGTACCTATTTAATATGATTTTTCTATTATAATATGTGTAATTAAACAATCAGTCACAAGGAATTAGTTATACCTACATGCACAGAACTATGTCGAAATAACATTAACCATTCAATTTACTTACTGTTTGGATGAAACATTTCACAAGTAAAGGCCATTTTGGGCGGACTCAACGGGTAGTCTGATGGAAACAAAAGTTTAGCAGGAAAGACACCACCTTCGAAACACGTTCCTTCTGGTCCACTACAGAAAATTAAAAGTAGCCTGTTTATTACAAATTGACTTGTACCTAGGATTACTTCAATGGCATTATGTGACATACGTGATTAAAGCTTCCCATTCAAAGTAATTCTCTTCGGTGACCGGTCCAGCAATAATGCCTTCTGGAGGATTTAACGTCAATTCTAAATAAGCAAAGTAGTCATTACAAATATTCATAAATTAATTTTTCACCATTATTGTTATTATTATTACTTACGTTTGTATTCAGCCATGAGCCGTCTTAGAGCAGATCCGGCCATTTCGAAAAATCAAGTGAATTAATGAATAAATAATATAGCGGACACGTTTCAATAGTAATAATTATTTTAATTACAGGAAAGAAGAACAGGAATTATTGGTGAATGTAATGAAAATTAGAATATTATAAAAAAAAAATTCATATATATATATAGAAGGTATATATATATAAAATTATGTAATGTTGTTGTGACTAGTATTCATCGTATTCATATTTCATATTTCAATACGTCTTGTGTAAACACCGCACAGAATATTCTATGATAACAGTTCGCAGTTGATAAGAAGAGTTGATGACGAATGACGATGGTCAACAAGTCATATCTAGTATCTACTATCTACCGACCTACCATGATTGGCGTGATTACCAATAATTATCATTAATTATTAATTAATGATAATTAATAGATAGGTAGGTATATATAATTGCGGTTTATGATCTTTTACTTAATAGGTTTATTATTAATTGTATTAATTGTACCGATTTAAGTATGACAGGGTTTTAAGGTCAACATTGTTTACTTTAAAGAACTCGTCATGTGAATAATTTCTTAAGATGTTTTCTAATTTGACTTTTTCTTCTCTTCAACCAAAATCTGTTTATAAATTGTTTTTATAACAATGGCAAGTTTCATTATATCGTATAAAATATAATATTTATTCGTTTGTTAAACTATTATAAATAGTATATGTGTTTTGCGTTTTTCAGGCCGTTAAAATGGCTGCGAGCGAAGCGGGTACAGGTGTTGTAGCATCAGCCACAGCGTCTGATTGGGATACAAGAGAGTCTATGCGTCAGCGTGAACTAGACGAAGCTAGAGCAAGAGCGACGCAAATGGAGAAGACTATGCGCTGGTGGTCTGATTGTACAGCCAACTGGCGTGAAAAATGGAGCAAGGTAATCGGTTTTGTGTCATAAATCATAATTATGGTGTTGTCTGTCGCATTGCTATTGCTATTATCTGTTAATATTTTTAGGTGAGAAATGAGAGGAACAAAGCTCGGGAAGAAGCCAAGATACTCAAAGATAATTTAGACCACGTACTAAAAGAGAACAGTTGTATAAAACGAGAAAAACAGAACCTAGAACAACAGAATGAATGTTTGCGTAAGGAATTAGAAAAAGTCAACCTAATTCTATTAAAGCATGCAGGTATATTACTCAAATATGTTTACTATTGTGATTTGGTTCACTAAATAGAACTTTAATAATTACTACCTACTGTTTTGGTTATGTATAGGACAATGGGATTCCCAACTGGTCGATGCATTGGAAAATGGTATTTCTGAACCAGATACTTGTTGTAGTTCCTCGTCTATACCTCAGCCATCAATTGTAAGCGATTCTGGTATTGAAGAATACATTTTACAGGAAGCTGTTCCCAAACATGCTGTTGAAATGTTTAACCAAACAACTTCTCCCATCAAATCCCCAATTCCTATAAAAACCATATCTGATGATATGGCTGATAAACTAGAGAAAAATTTGGAAAACTTATTGGAAAGTACTCAACAAGATTTGAACAATCTACACTGCCGGTTGTCAGGTACAGATAGTTTTAAATCTGAATGTCAAGCATGTCAAGAAAATCAAATAATAACAAATAAACGTTTAGAAGACTTAAGAATGCAGGTAAATATTAAATTGTTTGATGTTGATATTATGTTTATAAGGTGCCCACTGTATTTAAATATATTTTCATAATATTATTGGTTTTAGTTGGAACAGTTACAATCTGATAATGAAAATGAATGGAGTAAGAGGGAACAACTAGAAAGTGATATTATGAATATGGAAAGAATCAATAAACAATTAAAATCCGAACTTAATGACACCCTAGAAAAATTTCAAAAACAAAATAAACCTGAATCTTCATCGGATATAAAGTTTAAATTATTACAACAAGAGCTAGCTGATAAAAATTTTGTTAGCTTTTTTTGAACATAATACACAATTCAAATATTAAATATCATATGAATACATTCTTAATAAAAAATTTCAGGAATTGGCAAATTTAAAACATAATTTATCTAAACAAAAAAAAACGTGTGCTGACCTAAGTGCTGAAGTGGCTCATTTGATTCGACGCGGTGAGCAATATGAGGGTGAAGTTAAACGTTTAAGAAACCGAGTAGAGGAACTGAAAAGAGAATTGGCTACTACCGAAGAAGATTTTGATAATGCTTCAAATACTATAAAGTAAACTACTGTTATTTATAATGTTGTTTGGTATACCACTAATCTTTTTTAAATTAAAATATATTCATAATTTCATTGGTCAATTACATTTTTTAAGATTTTGTCAATTTTAATAAAACTGTGACTCTTTTGACAAAATTATTAGATTTGTTTATTTTGTATTGGAAATTAGGGTATATAGTGATACTAAGAAAAATATTCAAATTAAAAATACACAAATGAAAAAGGGTTATATTTATTAATGACATTAAAGCGAGGGTAATATGAAGATTCTACCCTGCTGAGTCAAAACAAATAACTAAATTAATTATTAATAATTATTTTTTTTAATTAATTCTAATACCAAGTTTTGTCTAGTAACTAGAAAAAGCAATTGTATTTTTTCGTTTAAGTGAATACTGGAGTGATCACACATTCATTTATTATATCCATGTAATTACCATAGAATAAGTTATTAAGGGGATTGGAAGCTGCGATTGTCTGTATCTTTCCATCATTCACGTAACAATTTAGACCATTTTTATTTCCAACATACCAGTCAGGGGCGTACACAGAGGGGGGCTAAGGGGCAGGAGCCCACCATTGTCAGTATAATTCTACTTTTTTTATGTTTCATATTATCAATGTTATATATTATATAAAATACAGTGACGTATTTTCAACATTTTTTTTGGTGGGTGGGTCTAAATATATTGAAAACCAATCATTAATATAATGATATTTACTTGAATTTTCAGTACCCCTGGCCCCCTCTCCATAAATATGCCACTATATATATATATATATATATACATTATAATATATATTTTTAACAGTACCTATTTTATTAGAACACTCAAATAGCACCTACTTTATTCTTTCATGCCTAATCTTGTGTCTATTGATTACTTATTTATTTTCAAGCCCTCCCCATTAAAAAATCCTGCATGCGCCACTGATACCAGTGATACTATAAAGATTATAAAAATTGATCTAAATTTGTTGTAATGTCTACTTTAGATCAACTTTCCCACATTTTTAGTTTTTTTTTCCCTAAGTCCATCTAAAATTATCTTAATATGCTTAGATATTTTAAATATTCGTGAAAATCAAGGGGAAACAATTAAAAATGTAGAAAATCGTTCTAATGTAGATTTCACGACAAATTCAGATTAGTTTTCAGAATCCTTATTGTATCACTTACTACGTTTACATGCAGTCATTAATCTGAATTAACTTAATGCACATTGATTTGATCCAAGAGTTGGGTGCATATAAACGTGTTGTTAATACGCATTTATTATTTAATTTGATTCATCAAATCAAATTAACTATTACTTCTAGATTAAAAAATGCATGTAAACAATTAAATGCACATTAATGACTCGCAGTTATTAGGTTATCAGTTATTACTTATCAGATATCACAGTTATCCTAATTTTCTGCACATAATGCGTTTTCTATTTGAAATATTTTTATTACTTAGATGCATGTACACTCAAACTTTAATGAGCATTAACGACTGTATGTAAACGCCATAACTAAGACAATCGGTATGTTAGAAATGAGATCAATGTGTCTTTTCAAATACGTTAGTCGTATTTATTGACATGTGTCTGTACGTGCGAGTGAATATGTCATTATTATACCGAATGTATTTACACATACTAAAGACCAAATACTACTCACAGAAACACGGCTTAACGTGAATAATTTGAATAATTGTCTGACTATACACAACTCCTTAATAAATTACCGCTTCTAATCCCCTTAATATAATAATAAGTCATATTGTCATAACAAAACAAATGGTCAGTGAAAATGGCAAGTCTCTAGGACCATTGTTTTCGGAGTTATGATGAATAGATAGAAATGAGTATAGTAAGTTATGATAATCCAATACCCTTAACATATTATTATTATTAAAAATTATTTCTGATTATGAAGCTAAATGTTTTTATGGCAATAATACTTTTGATGAATTAAAAAAAGGTTATTTTTCAGCTTACGTTTTATTAATTTTATGTTAATAAAAATTAAAAATAGCAGTAAAAAATCCATTTGGTTTTACAATTATGTTTATTTTTTATTTTTCTGGAAACAAGTTTTCAGTTAGAAGGAATTTACTAGGAGATTTTTTGTTAGCAAATTCGTTCTATTTTTTGTTTTTATTTTCCCAATTGTTTTCTTAAGCATGAGAAAACATTTTTATACAATTTTAAAATAACAAATAAAAATAGCCATGGCTACTATTATAATATTATTGAAATAATAAATGTTATGGTGCTGTTAAAAAATTTAAATATTTTTTTTATCAGTTATAATCGGGGCTCATAATTTCATGCACTAAAAAATGCATAAATAAGCATGCACTATAATCTAGAAAAATATGCACTAAAAAGTTCAGAAATATGCATTTATATGCACTAAAAATTTTAAATTATACACTTAAAAAATGTGCAGTAAAAAATATAATTTTAATTTATGTTTTTTTTCTAAATACCTAAAAAATACCTAAATAGTCACTAAAAAAAATGTTTAAATATCTGAAACTTAAGATGCTTATATCGGTATACATAATTGTATTATTGACTGTCGAGTCGTCGGTACATAGGATCTATTTATATATCTATCTTGAAATATATAAAATTAAAAAAAAAATTTAATATGATATAACAAATAAAATTAATTTATTTTGGTAATTACCATGACTTAATTTATTTATTTTCATTTTTATAAAATAGCATAACATTATAAATATAATACATTTTTATTTTAAAAAGTTTGTTTTCCTAATAAAGTATGGAATATGCACTATAAAACCAAAAAAGCTCAAATAAGCAAAATAATTTAAAATATGCATTTATATGCAAAATAAAATTTAATATTCCGATTCCTGCACTTTTAATCGGATTTCCATCTCACTTAGCATAATGTAGAATTTAGACCGTTTAATACACCAACTTATGAGCGCTGGTTATAATTTATACCGCACTCAAAATTGTTTTATAGAATGCAATGATTTATCATTGCTTTTAAATTTAATATACCAATTACCAGTATCCTACCCAATGAGCGGAGTGCTTTTACCCTCTACTTGCCGTATTTTTTCAATTTATTCAAATAATGCTTATTGTCTTGTGTTTTATAATTTTATATATATGTATTATGTACTTATATAAATATGATTATTTATTATTACTGTTTGGCATTAAATAAAAAATATTGTTATTTAGGAAACTTCAGAGGTTTAATGACGATTTACAAGAACAATTGGATAGCTTAAATGCTGAATTAAAACATCAAACTACAAGGTGAGGATAATGATGTGAATTAATAATCTGTTTAGATTTTATTTAGACCGAGCCAGCGAGATTTAATCGTTTAGATCATTGTCATTTTTGTAAGTTATAAATAATATAAATATTGAAATACAATAACAATCTATTATCTGATATCTAACGACCAAAATGACCATTAATAATAGTTTTTAATGATTACATGTTATATTTTATACAATTGCATAATTAACAAAATAGTGCTAGGTGAGGCTAAGGGTAATGTCATACTAGTTACTTTGGTGGCTCCATAGCTCCATGGTAACAACTGTAGGTATTTATCACTAAATGGCAATAAATACATATTTATAGAATGCATCTCACTAGAGTATTTTTACTATTTGCTACCACTTTTTACCATGATGCATGGCACACAATTTTTGGAACTCAACTTTTCTACCATTCATCAGATATACTCGTACATGATTTTTGATACGATGTGTCCACAGTACAGTGGTAAACGACGTGTGGTTGACTAGGTTATTAACTTATTAAAATATTATTAGAAAATTATTTTACATTAATATTAAATTTTTTGAATATTGCATAATGTATAGTAATTGTAATTAATTCTGAATACAAAAATATGTATTACTTAGCATAGCCCAGTCAAATTAGGTTTTCAGTATGGAAATATTAGAAACAAGCTGAATTTTTGCATACACCTGAATAATATCATTAGAAATAACATGTAAAAAGATCTCATCAATATCACTTGGGCTTCAAATTTTATTCAAGGTCAAAAATCACGGAAATAGCCTTTGTAAATATCTCATTTTTTATTTGTCATAAAACAAAAAGTTTTTTTATATAGTTGGTAAAGGAGATAATTATCTACAAAAAAGTTAATATGCATTTTTCGTGTACTAGTAACCGTTCTTATAGTATATGACTTTTCAAATGTCCAATTTTATAAAAAAAAAAATGGGCTTTCTGTAAATATCTCACTTTCTATTTGTTGTAAAACAAAATATTTAAGAATAAAAATTGTGGAGAAAATAATTTTCTATATAATGGTGTATTTTTATGTATGAAAAACTATTTTAAACAGTAAATTATATGACTTTTAAATTTTAATATATAAACCCATAAAATATATACAATAATACAAATACAATTTCCCTAGTAGTGTGAGAGGGATAAAAAAAATATATGGAAAGACTAGCGGAAAAATTATCAAGGAGTATTCTAATAAAAATTAAAAAATATAAAAAATATTATATTATAATATAATATATATAATTAATAAATAATAATTTATTTAATAAAAAACATTAAAATTAAAAAAAATTTTAAAACCCTGCCTTTGCCACGTTTTAGGGAGGATTAGCCCCCTAAATCTTTCTGAAAATCTCAATAAATATTATAATTGCAACAAAAAGTGTCGAATAAAAATTATTCATCATTTAATTGTTTATATATTTTTTAATTACATACTTTTATCTAAATGTAAATTTTAGGCTACAAAAAGAATTTTTCTTAAAAAGGTGTTTTTTTGCAAAGAGAGTGATTTATGCACATTTTCTGGCCTAATCTTTACATCTAGACAAAAATATGTAATTCCTAAATAAGTACAATGTTTATTGAGATTTAAAAAAACGATTTTGATAGCAGGGATGTTAACTTCCCCTAAAACATAGTGAAGGGGGAGGCGAGATTTTTTATTTTTTATTAGAATAGAGCCCTTGATAATTTTTCCATTTCACACTATATCAGGGAAATTAATGCATTGGTGTTATTGTATTTATTTGTAGGTTGATATATTAAAAACCGTATAACAGTTTTCGTAGATAAAATAATATAGGTACCCTATATTATAGACAATTCTTGCCTCTATAATTTTTTTATTGAACTTTTTGTTATACGACAAATAAAAAGCGAGATATTTATGAAAAGGCTATTTTGTGACCTTTTGAGCATAAGTGATATCTATAGAGACTTTTTACATATTATCTATAATGATATTATTAAGGTGTATGTAAAAATTCCACTTGCCCCTAATTTTTCCTAGTAATACTGGACTAGTAAAGACTGAGCTATTAATTATTAGTTAGGTATTTATTAGAGACTTGCCCGGCCCGGCCTGAGTACTTGTTTTTTATAATTAAAAAAGCCCGGCCCAGCCCAAAAATCTTTCCATTTTGAAAAGCCCGACAAATATTTTCAGGTCCGACCCAATCAAAAGCCCGAACGGGCCGGGCTAGCCAGGCCCGTGCAGGTCTTTAGTATTTATACATTTACATTATATCATAAAAGTCCAGGGTTGGCAACTGGTGTATGGCGGTCTGAATCCGGACCGCAAAAAGCAGAAAACTGAGCCATCAACATAAAACTTTAATACATTATTTTAATTTACTTTATTAATTTATAATTATTTTTATGGTAATTAATAAAAAATGAATTTATGTTTTATTTTATCAACCTTAGATTATGGTTATATCACAGAATATCATAATGCATACCTAATAAACATCTTATTTGTTATTTTATAATAACATGTCTAAAGTAATAAAGCATTACTATTATGATAACTAATGTTTATTTTCTGGACCAAATTAATTTTATTATTTTAGTCATCCGCACTTATATAGGAATTACTTACTAACCCCTGATATAATAACTGTTCTACCACCATTGTTCAGATAGAATAATAGGTGACATCATAAATTACCATTTATTTTATGCACAATTTTAATATTTTAATTTTACAACATCCAATTAATGGAAAGTGAAAGTAATTCTGCGTTTTATCATAATTCTATCAAATAAGCTGTCTCGACTGAGCGCTTGCTAGATTTTACCGCAGTAGTATGTCAGATATATACCACATAGGGAAAAACTGCGGAAGTATGCCAAGTCACACTGGCGCCATAGTATGACTAGGCCAATGGGGATGTAGCTCCTCCATAATTGACTCAATCGTCTCTAAAATAAGATGTAAATTACTTTGTTATGTAGGTACCTACATAGAGAATTTATATATATTTTTTTAAGATGCTAGGTTAGATTAGACCAAGGTTTATTGAATAATAAGATTGTCGTCTCATTTGGAAATTATGAAAAAATAGTAGTGGAGGAAATTGAATAGTGACGTCACCCATCGTACACATTTTACGGCAGCATATATTTGGCTGCTGGTATTGAAGTTACATTTTTCTGAAAAAAAAATTTGTCCAGTTGATATATTTAAAACGTTATTTTTTGATTTTCTCAAAACATGTACTTACGCGGAGTTAAAAACTAAAACAAAAATATAAAAGTACGGGAATAATAAGATATGAAAAAATTGGAATGGGGGAATCGGCTCATGGTAGAATTAATTACCTTTATATTAATTAAAAATTGTAATTGTAAATGTAAAATCAAATATACAAATATATATTTAGCATTATTATTTTTTTTATTTTAAATTAATTTACTGTAGGTACCTATGTGTTTTTCCTTTTATTTTTAATTACTAAAAATGTGTAACAATAAAAAAATGTATAATATTCGATTTATTTTATTATTATACATATATATTATTTTTACCAAGTCACCAACTTGGTTACATTTTATATTTTGTAATATATATACCTTAATTATTAGTTTATGTGTGTATGTATATATATTTGTTATATAATACTTTACATGGAAATAAACAAAATTAATTTTATGTTATAAATTGACGTGTAATATCGAAAAAAACATCTTTTTTAATATACTCGTCCGCTTAGAATCTAAAACTACATGTTATAAAAAGGTCAAATTTGGCAAAAAAATGTTAGAAAATATTTTCATGCTAAAAGAATACTAAAATAAATACTTGCTAAAAATTTTAATTTTCTTAAGCAAAATTTGGAAGAACTCGAAATATTGAAATTGATTTTAATAAAATCTTATTCTTGTACTTTTCTTTTTTTTATATTTTTGACTCCGTGTATGTACAGTTTTGAGAAAATCGAAAAATAATGTCTTAATGATATCAACTAGATATATTTTTCTCTCAGAAAAATGTAATTTCGAAAATATCAGAGCATGCGTTTTCTAGTAGAAAAATGGCACAAAGGAAAAAATAGCAGCGGCCATGTATTTAATATATGCCGCCGTAAAACGTCACGGTATGATAGGCGTTGCGGGGGGGGGGGTGATTTCAATGTTTACAAGACTATGAAACAGCATTGAGATTAGACCCATAGCCCCTTAGCCTTACCTCATACTATTAATTAAACATTGTTTGTGCACATACCTAAGTAGAAAAATGGAGCTATTGAATAATATTCTCTTTTGGGAAAACATTTTTGGAGTATTAAAAGTGTTTTAAACATTCCCAATAAGTTTTTCTATAGATTGGAAAATTCCATAGAAGATAACAGAGAGGAGATAAGCTTTGCAACTGTTCAGTTATCAAATATAGATTTTAGTAAATTATTTATAAAATTTTTTTAAATATGTACCCATAATATTTTGAATGAATATTCAAAAATTGATGATTATTATCAGGGCTCGTAAGTTTATGCACTAAAAAATTGAGAAATATGCATTTATATGCACTAAAATGTAAAATTATGCGCTTAAAACATGTACAGTAAAAAAAAATTCATAAGAAAATTTTGAAATAACAAGATATATTCATTCATAGGTAGGTACGTATTTTTAAAATGTATATTTTATTTTTATAAATTTTATATACATTTTGAAATATTTGATTAAGTACATAGGTAGGTACCTATATGATATTTATAAAATTTATTTTTATCTTAAATATTACACTGTATTATTGGTACTTTTTTGATGTTTTCCACATTAAATGACCGTCGATTGTTTGCCAGTAAGTTTTTAAATACGGAGAAGGATCTTTCTACGTCTGCTGAAGTAAGGAGTTCATATTTTTAAAGTACAATAAATCATTTGCAGTCATATCTTTAGGTAGATCTATTTGTAATATCGTCTTCTTTGCCACTTAGAATTTTGGAAATTCTACAAATGATATTTGTACCCAACATTTTTGCCCAAAACATTTTTAAATTTTTTAAATTTCAATTTTGTGGCCTTCTAATTGCATTATTTTTTCTACGATTTCTTCGACTATTTTAAGTTCTTCACTCAATATAATACTTTGTTTTTGAAGACGTTTGATCGCCAATAGTGGACAATCAAAGTTTGATTTGATATAAATCAAGTTGGCCTCTAATGATTGAAGTTTAAATACCTCGGCATCATTTTCATCAAATGATTCAACTATGCGTTTCATAGTTTCAAAATATGCGCAGTTGTACGACGTAGCAGTTAACCTTGTTCCCCAACGAGTAAAAACAGGTGCTGGGGGTAATGGTAAATCAGGAGCTTCAGTCCTAAACGTTTGCGTTCAATATGGGCATTTCCGAAATTTTTTTTTACGTTGGCCACTAAACTATTAGGTGGGTGTCTACATTGTTGGTCGCAAATATATCTGCACCAAATTCCGATAGGTACGAAATGTTGCAAACGGTTTGCGTTCGATTGTTTTTCTTTCGGCGTCGTTTAATGTAAAATATGAATAATATTACGAACTATAAAACCCAAAATGGAACGGACGTACACATGAACCTACCTACAAGTTTTGTTGCGACGAAATTAAATCGATAGACGCCCACGGTTCGGCAGAAGGTGGTTGCAATAGTGCGATAGGTAGGTACCTAACATTGTTTCCGCTGTACTGCGTAAAATTCATAATACCCATACAGTGTGTCATAAGTACACGAATACAAATAAACCGAAAAAAATACTTTATAATGAAATTTCGGGAAAATAAATACGAAAGAATTCAAGCATTTATGCATCTAATTATTTTTTGTCAACCCTAAAAAAAACCAATTTTCCAGAATTTATAGAAAATAATTTGCGGCTAATAACTTAAAAAATCAACTATATGTCAAATATTGCGCATACACTCAAAATATGCAAAAACATGCTCTACAAAACTTTATATTTTTATTACCTACTATTGTTATGAAACGGATTTATACCTCAATTAGCATGTTTTCCTAAGCAGAAAAAAAACATGCAATTGCATGAACTTACAAGCCCTGATTATCATTATATATATATATATATATATATATGTATATACTAAATTTAACTTAATTTTTTTTCTAATTTAGTTTTTGTGTTATGGCTTTTTTTATTTATTTATTATAATAAATGGGTTTAAATCCTTTTTACAACTATGTACAATTACAGTTACTATTTTATTATTATTATTATCATTTGTGTATAAATATTATTATCAATTGTCCTAGTTAATATTTAACAAATCAAATAAATATTTAACTAACAAATTATTATTTCTTGAAAATGCTGCTTTTGGGAAAAAATAGAAGTAAGATAAATTTGTAAAATTTATTTGTTAAAAAAAAAAAAACTACTTTTATTATTTGTTTTTATTAGTTCACGTCTATTGAGGGTTCCAGGATGATTTGCACTCTGATGTTATGTCCATTTAGTACAAAGAATAAAGTTTTAATATTCTTTATTTCTTAAATCCTCTTTAAATATCCATAACTTTTATGTCGCACTTTTTAAAAAGTCCATTTTTTTTAATGTCCATTTTATAAAATCCATTAATAAAAAAATGTACAAAATATTATAAAATAAGTTTATGGTTTATTCTAAATGATTTTCTAGTTGTTTAAAATATTATTCTTCAATACAATTCTTAAATTCCTAATAAAGTCTTAACTTCAAAGGTAAGCAAATTCTGTTATATAATATAGTATATAACAGTAGAATGTATCATTTTCATTCAAATAGTAAGAATGAGTCTATACTATATTTTAGATACAAAAGGCAGTTAATATTTAATGCAAGATGTACAACCAATTGTTCTACAGAAAATTACATTTTACAACCTATACGACTATTTTGATTGATTTTGAGATTACCACAATAAATGCAGCTCGAACTAATATTCTAAATACTGATATACGAAGTTATCTCATTAAACATAGTACAATTAGGCTAAAAAGTACAGTATAATGATAATATCAGAAAAAAGTGAGAACATTAACGATCATTCGATTTATTCCTTTGGATGATAAAGAAAATATTTTTGACAATGTAGCGGAAAACATAAGTGATGAACTGATAGATTTATTTAATTGTATCAAAAATACTTACATAAGGGGGGGGGAGTACCTGCTAGAGAAAAACAAATGGCATTATTTCCACGTTTCCCATATTAAACATGGAACGTATATGATCTGGTTATAAGTTGGACATAGAGAACAACTAATTCTATAAAAAGATGGCATTCTAAGTTCCAAAAAACAAATTATTATGATATATCATGAATGTATATTATTTTAATATATGGAAATTTATAGAATACAGTAAAAAAAAAACATGATAATATGATTTTAATCACACAATTAGTAGAACATATAACTATATGTTATCCTATTCAAAAATCATATATAATTAATTTACGACATATTGAAAGAATGGTTGACAGATATAAAGAATATAAAATTATTGAAGAAGTAGACGTGTATCTAAGAGGAATTAGATATAGGTGAAAACTGTTCAACCGGGAGCAAGAAAATTGTGGTAAGACAATGACGGTATTGAAGAATAACCATTTCAATACATTTGTTGAATTTAGTAAATTTAATAAAAATAATATTTATTTTTTAAATTAATTAATACAAATTTAGTATTTTTATTTAATAGTTTTAAAAAATAGACATAAAAAATATTAAAAGACATTCTAATTATTGGACATTATAAAAACTAGACATAAAATCTTGGACATTTTCATTGATAGACTCATGAAAGTGGACATAGTGGACATAATTTTATGGACATGGCTGACTCCAAATAGTTGGGAGAGAAGGCAAAGGAGAAGAAGACATAATTTTATGAACAAATCGTCTGGGTACCCTATTGAATATATCTTATTATTTATTTATTTTTTAAAGATTGACACGACTAACAATTCAATTATCTTCAGATGATTCAAGTCATAGTGATGAAGACTGAAATTCATTTCAGCTAATAAATCTACATTAATATTAAATAGTTTGATGGTAAAAAATTTAAAACACTTTTAAAATTTTCTTATTTTTGTGTGTACTATATTTTTTGTCAATTATTATAAACAATATTGTAAAAATAAGTTTCAAAGTAATTTTAAATGTGTGTTCAATAATTATTTTATAATTTTTCTATGTTTGATACTATTAAATCTCTATTACTATTTTTAGTTTATAGTTTTATACCCTTTTTTTAAGGTACTAAAAAGCTGATGCTCTCCTCTCCCCAGTATGTTTTACTTTTTACTTTATATAATATCTAATTAATTATTTATACATATGTACCTATTATTATTTTAGTATAAAAAATATTCAATTAAAAATACGTAGTATATAGAATTAACTATAATGACAATTTGACAATTTTTATTGAAATTATTTTTAAATGTGTCAAATCGTTATGATACATTTTGTACATATAAAATAAACCCATACAACTCTCAAACATTTTTAATATCAAGTTGAGAATTGTTCCCTTAATTTAAAGAACCTCCACACCACCATTTTTTTGTTCAAAAACTACTCATTTTAATTCCAACAGTTTGGTGCAATGCATACATTTATAACAATTTTGAAAAAAACGTATATAGATTTTTCATTAGGTACTTACATGATGGAATGATCAAGCCACATCTTTAATTTTCATATTTTATACTATAATTAAAACCATTTAAAGTTTCCAATATTTTGAACGTTAATATCTAATTAATTAAATAAGAAAAAAATGTTTCAATTATTTCCTTGTTATGAACAATTCGAATATTTTTTCAAAATTAAAATTGTTACTAACGTTCTGACGATTCTAAATTAGAATTGTCTATTTGAGTGAAAAATTTATGTTTTTTTCACGGTAATAAAATAGATAGCTGACACGTGCATGTGGGTGTGTGTAATGGCTATATTTTAGGTATGGGTTACTAAAACTAATGATCATGTACCCCTCACACAAACAAAATCCTATAAAAAAAGTATAATAAATGTTCTAAATAATACTCCTTAGAAGCGTGTAGTGAGAGGCCCCTTATTCCTTATGAATTATTTCTTATGATATATACATTGAAACCTATCTGGAACAAATTATTGATGAAATAAAAATACTTCATAAATTGAAAACATATACCTAATAAATATAATTTTTGAGAAAAAAAAATATTTGAATCAAGTATTTCATATTGACAAGGTTTCACTGTACCTACTTGATATACTCTTTATTTATTTTTTCACTCTAAAGTTTAGGGTCTAAACTATTTGTTTGTACTCCTAAGAGGACGCAACACCTAGATTTATCGGGTCTCCATATTTCCATAAATTATCTGTGTTAAACTGGTTCGATTTTAATTTTCAAAACTGTTCTAAATTCCTTATGGTGTCTTCTGTGTTTTCACTAGATTATTTTTTTAAATAAATGACAGCTGATTGTAAAAAAGATTTTTAGTAATTTAAAATCTTCATAAAAAGTTATACCTATATTAACTTATTTTTAATTCTATCTGGTGAAAACACAGTTTACTTTCTTGTCTTTAATTTTGTTCAGATGTATTATTTGTCTAAACTTATTCAAAAAGCCACAATTATGGAAATTCGAGAACATGTTTATTACAAAATATAATAAATTATTTGATTGGCATATGATTACACAATACAAAATAGTACTAACACAGAACTATTTTTAAATTACTATTAAAAAATATTAGTATAATTTTTAAATTTTAAGATTTCCATTTTTAAACAATTTTCATAAAATTTCCTATACGGAACCCTTTAAAGATATTGTGTTTTGTGTCCTCTCAATATAATATAGATGTATGATTTTTGAATTTAAGCCTTCTCTTATGTTTAGTAATAACTGAGTGCAAAACAAATAAAAATAGTCAAATTAGCTTAAAAAATGTTTCGTGTTATATTAATAGAAATACAATATTTTATAGTACAAAGTTAGATTTAAATTAGTATACATTTTTTGTACTTGAGTTAAATTATCTAAAATATAAATCAGTATTTTAACAATATATTTGTGAGAAATAAATTAGTTACTCCTCTGACACGGAATAGGTGGTGGATTAGGCTTGCATATTTTAGGTCCACTTTTTGCTCCATTTACGTAGTTACAAGAAAATGAAAAGTAACCACAAGTTGACGATTTGGTAAAATACTGAACATTCTTATCGTCCGGTTTAAATTTGCCAGTTTCTCCATTTGTATCTGTTTGAAAACGATTATATGACCTACTAGTAGGGCCGATATATGATTCTTTACCCAACAGTGCTCTGAAATTGGTTTTGTCCACTACGGTTAACCCACCAACTCCTGGTGTTAACAATACCGTTTGTGTTTGTGCTTGACCACCTGGAATTGCTTTGGCTTCAGTGTGGTCTCCAGCTACTGAAGCAACTCTTCCTCTAAATCCATCTGGTATTTTTGTTCCATTAGTGCCCGGTATAGTTTGACCAGCATCTAATATTTGTCCGTCTTTTAGTTGGTTATCCGAATCACGAGTGATTTGAGCATCGTGTTTGTCATCTAAATTCAAAATTATATTCTGTATTTGTTTAGGATTTGGTTCTTCTTTTGTTTGTGCAGATTTTGTATTTACAGTTTCATCTTTTTCATCTTCGTATTCGTCATTACTATCATCATATTCGGAATCAGTATCCAAGCTTTGATACGGTTCTAGTGGTGAATCAGAAGGTTTCAAAGTACTATTAATTTGTTCCGGGCTATTAATATGGGTTATTTTTGGAGGAGTTTGAGATCGTAATTGATTTGGAATGGACTGTGCCGGTAGCTGGAGTGTATTACTTTGACTTTTCATTTCATTATTAGACCCTTCAAGTTGCCCAATTTTTGATTTAGCGTCATTTAAATTTAATTTTGGTAAGTTTTGGAGTTTTTTCCCAGAACTTGCTTGAGCTGCACCATTATAGGAAATTCCATACTTATATGATCCAAATAGTTGACTTTGAGACTGACCACTGTAGTGTCCACCTTGAGATGAAGCTGTACCACCACCTTTAAACAATGATTTTTGATTAGTGTCATTGTTAGATTCATATGGTAGAAATCCTATTTGAGCTTGACTAGAGGTACTTCCTGGCCCTGTAGATTGTGCATCAGCTAATCCTCCTTTAATTCCAGCCTGCAATTGAGTATTTGTCCCATAATTAATTCCTGAACTTTGTGCTTCACCTAAAGCAATACCACTATCAGCATTGTATAGAACTTGAGATTGTGCTTGTCCTTTACCACCTTTTCCTTGAGCTGTACTTGTTGTACCATTTGTATTACTTACAATTTGGCTTTGGGCTCCTTTATCACTATCACTTGTTTGGGCTTGTGCAGAAAATGTTCCTGTTCCTGAATAGGTTCCAGATACTTGTGTCTGAGTCATTCCAGTTTTTGACGTCCCTTGAGCAGAAGCTGATGCACTAGTGTCTTTACCATCGACATTTATATTTGTCATTGACTGTGCATCTCCTCCTTCTGTATCAATAGGAGTCACGGAACCTCCAGATGTTATATCAGATCCAAACTGACCACCATTAATGGGATTTGTTGATGGATAATTATTTCTGGTCTGAGATCCTGGTCCAAATTGTTGACCTCTGTAATAATTATCACCATATGGTTGAGGATAGTTACTAAGTGTTCCTTTTCCATCTAAAGCCGATTGAAAAGTTGATGGACCATTTTGATAAAAATTTCCACCAGATGGATTGTATCCTGGTTGTTGAACACCAGATAATTCAGTTCCTAGTGAACCTTGAGTTAGTCCATAACCAGGATGTATTTGATTGGGATTTACATTTTTACTAGATAGAGGATATCCAGACGATTGAACACTAGATCCTCTGGTGCCTGGTGAACCTTGGGTTTGTCCATAATCAGGCTGTATTTGATTGGGATTAACATTTCCATTAGATAATGGGTATCCAGATTGTTGAACACCAGATCCTCCAGTGTCTAGTGAACCTTGGGTCTGTCCATAACCAGGCTGTAACTGATTGGGATTTTCATTTCCATTAGATAAAGGGTATCCAGATAATTGAACACCAGATCCTCCTATGCCTAATGAATTTTGAGGTGGTACATAACTATTTTGTATTTGGTTTGGATTTCCATTTCTATTTACATTAAATAAAGGGTATCCAGATGGTTGAACACTAGATCCTCTGGTGCCTGGTGAACCTTGGGTCTGTCCATAACCAGGCTGTAACTGATTGGGATTTCCATTTCCATTAGATAAAGGGTATCCAGATTGTTGAACACCAGATCCTCCTCTGCCTAATGCATCTTGAGTTTGTTGAATGCCAGTTCCTAAAGAACCTTGGGTCTGTCCATAACCAGGCTGTACTTGATTGGGATTTACATTTTCACTAGATGAAGAGTATCCCGATTGTTGAACGCCAGTTCCTCCAGCGCTTAATGAACCTTGGCTCTGTCCATTACCAGGCTGCATTTGATTAGGATTTACATTTCCATTAGATGAAGGGAATCCAGATTTTTCATAGCCTAGTAAATCTTGAGGCTGTCTATAACTAGGCTGTATTTGATTTAAATTTCCATTTCCATTAGATAACGGATATCCAGATTGTTGAGTACTAGATCCTCGAGTGCCTAGTGAACCTTGAGACTGTTCATAACCAGGCTGTATTTGGTTTAGATTTCCATTTCCATTCCCATTAAATAATGGGTATCCAGATGATTGAACGCCAATTCCTCCAGTGTTTAATGAACCTTGAGTCTGTCTGTAAGCAGGCTGTACTTGGTTTGGATTTCCATTCCCATTCCCATTAAATAAAGGGTTTCCAGATGGTTGAACACTAGATCCTCTGGTGCCTGGTGAACCTTGGGTCTGTACATAACCAGGTTGTAACTGATTGGGATTTCCATTTCCATTAGATAAAGGGTATCCAGATTGTGGAACACCAGATTTTCCTGCGCCTAATGAATCTTGAGATTGTTGAATGCTAGTTCCTAAAGAACCCTGAATCTGACCATAACCAGGCTGTATTTGATTGGGATTAACATTTCCATTAGATAATGAATATTCAGATTGTTGAACACCAGATCCTCCAGTGCCTAGTGAATCTTGGGCCTGTCCATTACCAGCCTGCATTTGATTGGGATTTACATTGTTACTAGATGAAGGGAATCCAGATTGTTGAACACCAGATCTTCCAGAGTCTAGTGAATGTTGAGGCTGGTTGTAACTAGGATGTATTTGATTTGAATTCCCATTTCCATTAAGTAACGGGTATCCAGATTGGTGGATGCCAGATCCTCCAGTACCTAGTGAACCTTGAGGCTGTCCATAACTAGGCTGTAATTGATTTGAATTTATTCCTCCTCCATATAAAGTTGAACTAGGTTGTTCAACACTAGATCCTTTTGTATTACCAAATTGATTTCTTTCATTATTTTGTTGTGGCGTTACTATATTTTGTAATCCTGATGTTAATTCGTTAATTTTTTTATTATTTGTTAAGGCATTAAGACATGTCTGATATATGAAATTACATAATGAAGGTAGATTTAATTGTGTAAAACCTTGGCCTCCACCTGTATTCCAAGGTAATGGATTTTCATTTTGCATTGATGGTATTCCAATAGCTTCATTTACGATTCTTGGTGAAGTTTTTGAGTTAGAAAAATCAGATGTAAGCTTGATAATTGGTGTCAATTTGCCTGCTCCATTAGACACTTGATCTGTATAGTTAATTAATTGAATAGGTACATAATTGGTAGGGTTTTTTTGAGATTCTATTGGAGTCATCACTGGAACTTGTTGGTTGCTAGTAGGATATGTCCATTGATGATTATGATTTGGTGTATTATGGGGTGCTAGTATTCCTTGAGCTGAACCGGATGGAAAACTAGGAAATCCTGATCCATCAGGATATATTTGTTGATTGCTAGGAGTATTGGTTACTTTATTGGGATAACTCCAGCTATTGGGATTAAATGGACTTGAGCCAACAGTATATATATTTTGATTAGCTTCATCAGTAACTCCAGGTTTTTTGGATTCAGGTAAATTTGCATTAATAGGATTTGAAATTTGACCATTAGTTGAACTGTGTCCTTGGTCTAATTTCTCAGGAAATTTATTATTATTTTCTAAATTTGTATATATATTAGGATATTGATTAATTAAAGAACTTTTATCATCAAGATTTTGATTACCTGGTACTTTATTGTTTGTTCTTGAACCTGGGTATGTACCTGGATATTGTCCATCAAAAGAAGGTCCAGTAACATATTCTTGATCGGGTTTATCCGATACTCTATTGTTTGTTCCCGAACCTGGGTATGTACCTGGATATTGCTCATTAATTGAAGGTCCAGTAACATATCCTTGATCGTGTTTACCTGGTATTCTATTGTTTCCTGAATTTAAATATGTACCTGGATATTGTCCATCAAAAGAAGATCCAGCAACAGGTACTTGGTTATGTTTACCTGGTACTCCATTATTTATTCCTAAGCTTGAAGACGTACTTGGATATTGTCCATTGATAGGTCCTATATTACTTCCTTCATACAGTAAACCTGGTGAGAACCTATTTGTATTTGATTCACTGTATGGTCTTATATTTTGCTTTTGAGGAACAGAACTTTGAGGTTGGAATAACTGGAAGTTTCCAGTGTGAGAATTGTCTATACGTGTTGGATGCGATGGAGAATTTTGTCCAGAACATTCATCACAATCACCAAAGCTTGACTGACTTTGAGCTTGCCCCATACCATTTAAACCACCTAAAAATAATTATATATAGGTATTTAAAAACATTGAAGTATTTAGGTTAGGGATTTTAATTTTAATATTTTAAATGCGGGATATTTTTATTAGACTTTTTAATAAATTAATTTAAAGTAGAATTATTTTCACGTGACTTTCTTTAGACATAATATAAACAAGATACGAAAGCCTACTCTGCGAACATGGTAAATTCCTGGTTTCTAAACGTACCTATTTTAAAATATAATCTAAAAAGACAATAGGGGTGGGAACACTTCGCTCGTTGGGTAGGATAATGCCGGATACTGGTGTTAAATATATTGAATTTGAAAGCAATGATAAATTATTCCTTTTGATGAAACGATTCTGAGCGAAACTTCGGTGTATATAACATGAGTATTACTGTCGGTAATAACTAATATATACAGTATACTTATATTTTAACAATATAGTTTCAAACTCGTATTATTTGAACAGGTCGGTAATCAGCGAGACATGTCAATGGAACACATATTATACTATTATTGGTGACATACCATTTCAGCGGTGCGTTCCTTTTGTTTACGAGACGAATCTTTGTATTGTATTTTGGCTCAAGTAAAACTAATTCTTTAAAAAAAATAAAAATCTAATTTGGCTAATCATAAAAAAAAGCCACTAACTTTTTCTCAAACATGAACTTTTTTTGTAAACGTAAATAAGCAAAAAAAAGGTCAGACTGTTCGACTTACCTATCTAAATAAGCCAAAAATGCTGTCCCTACGAAAATGCTGCTCTAGGCTGAGCTGGCCCTAATTTTGGCCTTATATATTATTAATTATTATAATATATTATGAAAAGTATTTTTTAATTTATTTTTTGTATTTTTCTTACTGACTCAATAATGGTATTTAAAAAAAAAGTAATCCAAGGTATTTTTTTTTTTTTATATAAAATAACAAGTAATGATTATAATGACTTATATATATTACCTTACGTGTTTTAGGAATAATTCAAAGTGAACATAGTAGGTACTATAACATATAAAAATATTACTTTCGTAGGTAGTTCTATAGGAAATTGACGTTCGAGACGTATTATTGAAAATAAACATACAAATAGCTGTAATTTATAAATAATATTATATTATGTTATTAAATTATTATTAATAATATTATGCACAGTTAACGTATCATGAGTCCTGGAAAATTTCGAAATAAACACAAAATTAAACATATTATAATATTACATTATTATGTAGGTACTAAATAGTATAGATACAGTTGTTTTGAAAATATGTGTTTTGATCTCTGCGTGGAGAAAAATATAATTTATTTTTGAGTTATAATAATAATACAATTTTGATTGATATAGTAATAATATCTAACGATATATAAATATAATCAGTCCCTATTTTTATGTGCAGTACAAAATAATATAGCGTGTAGCATCTATTTACTCTTTATTCAATAATGAATATCATGAACCTAGACTTTCATCAAATCTACAAAAATTAAAAATCAATATCATCAAATTCACATTTGATTAACTATTGTTATTCTATTTTTGTTATCGATAATCATATTTTGATTTTCTTTATCTTTGCTTTTCCTCATAATCAGCCATCCTACTCATCAACTTCTACATAACTCGATCTCCTGCATCCTTTTAATTTTACATATTATATTACATTGCATTTCCGAGCCATTTCAATCTATTCTAATTAATTGTGTCTAATATTGAAGCCACTTATTTCAATGGTGAATCTAGAAGTAAATTTGGGAGAGGGGCGGATCAGTTTCAAAAATTGAGAAAAATAGGCAGAAAAAAAAAGTCATTTTCGGAGGGAACCTATGGTATAAATGTATTATATAAAAACTTCTCATGTATTTTTCTCGAGTCATTCCACTCATCCACCATAACATTTTGATCCTTACATCATTGCAAGTATTATTAACCGTTCCGTTGAAACGCTTCCTGTTTAACAGGATCCGCTAAAACGCATGGTGTGGCAGCACCCTGAAATACATATTTTTCGTAAACTCATCGTCATGGGTCCATTTCTACCACATTTTAAAACAATATTCTTAAAATTCGAATTTTGTAACTCTACTTGGGACAATCGTGTGTTCTTCGTTTGTGAGTCAATATACACGGAGTTATCCACAAATAAAATCAAAGGGATTTCTAACGATATCTCTTGATTTATCACTTTCCTGCGTGATATATAGGATTATTAGGTACCTAAGTATATTATTAAATATTTTATATACCCGTTTTTAACAAGTGATAATAGTGCCTATGATTGTAAAAAAATATTTGACTTACAATATTTACATTGGCTAATTATAGAATATTTCAATAAAATTGTTATTATTATTATAAAATAGGAAACTATTATTTTGTTTTACTGATAGTTTAGTATATGAAATCAATTTTTCATTATTAAGGGGCCACAACATTACGATTTTTAAAGGGATCTGTATAGGTAATTTTTAAGAAATATTATGAAAAATCAAAATTTAACGATTTAGAAAATATATATAAGTACATTTTAAAATTAATCTAAAAATAGCCTCGTACCCGTATCACTTTTTATTGTTGTGTAATCACGAAATTTCCAACCTAAAACACCATTAATCCTGATCAAATTGTGGAACTTTGGAATGTCGGATTTACAATCTGTAAACAGATTTCGGCCTGTCTTCTAGGGATTGATCTAGAAATTTTTCTTTATTATTACAAATTAAAATATACCTCATCAATGTTTAAAAATTGAGATTGTTAATGATAAATAACATGTCTAAAAATAAAATAAAAATAAACGCCTTGATCGATCCCTAGAAGATAAATTATTGAATTCAAAACCGTTTTCAGAATTTAAATCCCACTTTTCAAAGTCGCACAGTTTTGTCACGCTTTTAGGTCAATTTTTCATTGGTGTGGCGGTACAACATAATATTTAATTATGTGGACTGTACCTACACATTTTTTCACAGCATTAGATTTGTGATTTTTTATTATTACCCGCTATATACACTTGATAACTAATGCCGGGCATTGATAAGTTAATAAGTTGACAGTTAAGTTAAAAGTTAAGTTAATTTTAACATTTAACTAAACTTTTTTTTATTTGATTTTTGTTAACTTAACTTATTTTTGGCAATATTAACTTTTAAATAGTTACTTTTTACCAGTAGTAGTTAGTAACCTGTTACTTTTAATTAAAACTCAGTTAAGTTAATTTTGAAATAATTGATACATTTTGATTTCATATTGTATCTAAATGGTATTGTCAAAATAGTTGAATAACAATAAAGTTGTTTTGTCGTATGATAAAAATTATTTATTTCCCAAAAACATAAATAAAATAAGAATACCTATATAATTTATAATAATCTCCTTGTAATATAAATTGAGGAATATATTAGATTTCCCACTAATAAACAATATTTATGTAGATACTAATTTGCACTGAGCAATTTCCATTTGTTAGCATTTTGAAAAAAATAGTAGGTAGGTACTACTAATCTACTAATCAGACATTTTTATGAACCTATTTGTTGTTAATTTTAATAATAATTATTATACATTGTAGTCTTTTCAATAATATTATATTAATGATTTTTGAGAATTTTAAAATACTCAGTTAAAAAATAACAGTATTTCCAAAAAAAATAATAAATACATAATTTTACCTCTATATCTCACATGTTATATAAATTACTCGTATAAAAAATTAACTCAACTTATGTAATAGGAGAAGATGGGTGAATGGCGGCCACCGAAGCAAGAATTACAATATCTCAATAACTATAAGTTGAAAATATTTGCTAATGATTTTAATTTATTTAGACATATATTAGGTATAATATACATAAGTTTTAGATTTTTAAAATTAATATTAATATATTTTATATAATTAAAAAAAAAAAAAAAAATGGTAAAATGACCGGTATTGTCCACATAGTGGGGTAATACCAGCTATATTAAAAATACATGTGAACAGTGGCGACTCGTGGGCTTTGATAGTGGGAGGGCGATTAAAAACTATTCATTTTTGAAAAGCATAGAATACAATAATAATTATGTACCAATTTAAAAGGTATTCATTGAACCAAAATATAAAAATAAATATATAAATACGTTTTACAAAAACCGATAATTACAAAATAATACAACTTATACGTTTTATACTCAAAATTTAAGCATCCATCTTTCATTTCACTAAACTGGTCTTCCAAGTTGTTTTATTTCAATTTTCTGTAAATATGATACTGAATTTTTATCTACTATATTATAATAATTATAATATAATATACACCAACATCAATAATAAAATAATAAATTAAATAAATAATAAAGAAATATGGAAATTATAGAAATGTGCACGCGTCACGAACCCGAACACAGTAAATACACTTGCATACACACATTATTCCGTATTGTTCTATACAAGGTAGATTCTGCAAGGTTTTTTCATCCACCCAGGTTCTATGCTATTTATCATTGATAACTCGGAATATCATGGTATGAACCTATTATTCTGTGGTATAAACATATTGTAAACAATGATAAAATCGCATCCGAAAACATGGCGATTGATTTGGCCGCCGTCCTATTATGCTACCTGTGTAAATTCTTTTCAATGACCATTCTGATTGTTTTATCCTGTGATGCCGGGCGACGATTCGTATCGCTCCGGCGGCCGCATTATTATCGAATTTCCCCCCCCCCCTATGTTTTTTTGTTTTGATCGTATAGTTATGACGGGCGATTGTCAACGTCGCCCCAGCGCCAAGCGCTGTTCGTTACTCGATAACCGCACAAATGAATAATAAGTACTAAATACTAAAAATAAATATTAAATAAAAAAAAAAAAATACTTAATACTATCTAGTATTCTAGTATTTCAACCGTGCTATATATATTTTTAAACTACCGATTACCTTATAGTGTTTTCATAACAATGGAAAACAATTTTTACTTTCAATAATAACATTTTGAAAATAAATTACAATGTAAGTATAAATAATTGTTAATATTTAAAATTTAAATCAATATCTGACTGATTAATAAGTAATGTGGTACAACTTTAGAGGGGGGAGAGCAATCGCCCCGTCGCCCCTACACACGAGCCGCCACTGCATGTAAATAGGTTTATAAGAAATTACAATTTGACTTAAAAATTACTCAAATTTTCCTTTTTATGTTTCCTGAATTATGAACCTCATTTAGTGGCTTAAAGGAAAAACAGTATAATTAATAATAATTATAAAGTGGAAAATGTAAATTATGGAACATTGTGTTCAGTTTTAGGTATTTAATTTAATAATATTCATTACAATTTAAAATATATTTTGTATATTAAATTATACAATTGAATATTATGTTGATATGGAATCTCATTTATTAAAAAAAAAAACAGTATTATACATTAGTAATTAAATAACATAATTATTACGTATAAAATGTAATAAATTTGGAACATCTTGTTCAGTCTTTGGTATTTATTTTAACAATATTATAAATTAGTAATTAAATAACATACCTAATTATTATGAAATGTAACAAATTTGGAACATTTTGTTCAGTCTCAAGTATTTATTTTACAATATAAGTAGTAATTAAGTAATATAAGTATATTAGAGGTAGATTATTTATAGTCAATATTGGCCGCCATTACCCCGTCTATTTTAGATGGTATTACCCTATTTGACTTAATTTTTTTTAGCGAGACAATTTAAAACTATATAATTTAAAAGTAAGTAATATAAAAAAACATTATACCTAATATTTGCATGTTTTAGATATCAATAAAACAATCCATTTAAAAAATAATTAAAAGTTCTTACCTTGAAATGATTTTTAATTTTTAAAAATGTTACATCAACAATGATAAAAATATTGATAACTTATTTTTGGGGGGAAAAATTTTGTGTATTACTTTGAAATATCTGATATTAGGTTTTGATAACAATATTTATCAATACACATAATTGTAGTATTTCATGTTATAATATTTACAGAGATATGATACTGACCGGTATTACTCACTGGCCGCCATTCACCCACTTTCCAGTAATTTTTTCAATTTAACTTAACTTAATCGTTAAAAAAAAAAATAACTATTAACATTAAACTTTTACTATTTTTTCTATTAATTTAACTTAACTGAGTTTAAAAAAATCATTAACTTGCCCGACATTGTCGATAACGCATACGAAGTAGCAGTATCTATACCTAGTTGCAAACTTGTAACGTAGTAGACCGATATATTACACTATAAATATAGAGATGTGGAATTTACCGGTACATTTTTTTTTTTAATTTAGGTAAACTTCGGTAAATCGGTAAAATTATATATATATTTAAGTGAATTTTGTAAATTAATTTAGATTATTATTTCATAACTTTATTAAGTATTGTTTTTTTATACAATTATTTAGTAATTTAACATAAAAATCTTCGAGTTTTTTCCATAATTTTTATTATCTATTACTAAAATTCTCCACAAGAAAAGGAAATTATAATAAAACACAATAATTATAAATATAATAAAAAAGTATAATATGAGTATTAGTCACTGGACACTTACTAACTGTGGCTCTTGATAAATCAGGTTGTGACAAAGCTTCGGCTAATCCATTTTTTGTTTGTTGATTAGAATCTTTAGAACCAAAACTAACAAATTGAGTTTGTGTTTGCCCTTGGTAACGTTTTTTGTCTGTTGATCGTTTTGATCTACTAAATCGATCATCAACAAAGTCATTTAAAATAATAACTTTGCCATTGCAAAAATTTCTTATATTTTCACCAATAATTTCAACCATCTGTAATACATAAATAATATAAATGCAGACATTACATATATATGAACATTAAACGAAAATAAATATCTTACTTCGTCTTCAGATAATTCCATTTTTGAATCGTATTTATTTTTAAGGTTTAATATTTCAGCTTGATCATGCAATAGTTTTAAAATGCACTCTCCTGATATTTCATTTTTATGTGCTGTTATTTTCTGAAAATAATTGTAAATTAAATTTTAAACGAAATACAACAATGTAGATGTTGTTATTAAACATTTTTAATTTTCAGAATTAGTTATTGGCAATACAATATCAATGAAATGTCTAAAAATATTAAAATTGTTAGGCACTCCATACATAATATAGGCTATAGCCACAATAAAACTTTTACCTTTTAACCTTTACAAATATAATATATATAAATAATGAATTTAAACTTGAAAGTAACTTTAATTTTAGGTTTCTAAACAAAAGTTTAGAACTTTATATCCCCGTTGTGTCCGTCCGTCCGTCCATCCGTCCACAATTATACTAGTAGGTACATAGTTACGAGTTTTTTGATATGGTTACCAGGGAATTAGAAATGTATACACGTTTTATAATATTTTTATTAAGTATATATAGTAACGAGGACCCTTGTTAATTTGGTTGATAGGGAGTTAGGTAGGTAGGTATTATTCGTTTTGATTTATAATATTAGATTCTGCAGAGCGTAGCGATGATTGTATTGGTTTTACAATGATTTGTTTTTTATTTACCACAATTAGCCAAAAAACCGGTAACTGATATCAAAAACAAATAAAAACCAGTACTGTATTGTAATCGAAACTATATAAACCAAAAAGAAAATTTTAGGTTCTTAAAACCGATTAAATATGAATAGAATGTATTCTATTTTAGAAAAAGTATTACATTTGTCCATACAAAAATAAATACCTAAGTAATTCGTTATTTTTACTTACCTATACCTACTGAACATCGTCATCAAAATACGTACCTATTCAATTTACAAAATAAAAGTAAATATAATTTTTAGACAGGTATCTAATTCGTTAATTTTTAGGTTTCTAAACATGCGTATTTAGACACCTTATATCCCCGCTGTATCCGTTTACAGGAGGTAATCCGATGACATTTTTTTTTTGGTGTGGGGGGGGGTGTGTTTTTATATTTCGCCGACTATTCCGAAATACTCTTTCAAAAACGGTAAATGTTTTTGCCGACCGCTTTCCAGTGGAAGGCCCCCTAAAATCGCCCCTGCCGACCACCTGTCTGTCCGTATGTCCACATCTGTCTGTACGTTCAGCCGTTTGTCCGTAATTACTAGTACATATAGTTACGGTTGTTGATTTGGTTACTAGGGAGATATTTTGGAGAAAAACCTCATCAAGATTCTATGTTACTTTACTTTAATATAATGTCAGGACGCAATATTATGTGTATACAAAATACGTTTTTCCACCTATTTTAATTGCTTTTATTAATTTTTTTTTATTAATTAATACCTTCTTTGTAAAACGCCAATGAAATGAATTTCACCCCAGACGGGATTTCACTTATTACGGGTCAACTGTCAACTAATGAGTTGCAAATCAAAATAAAAAATGGTAATATAAGTTGCAATATTTCGATACCAATTTGAAGTCGTTGCGATACCTACTATGAGGGAGAGCCAGCTGCACGATTGTCGGCGAAATGTCCTTAATCTTTTTTAAGAAGTATTTTTGTAGACATACTTTTACCACTGAAAATCATCGATGTCATAATTTCATGACCAATTTTACTGTTACCTAAAAATATCAAGGCTTCAAACCGTAACAAATATTTCGGTTTTGATTTCGATTTAAAATACCGGTTTCAAAATATTTTTATTTCGATTTTGACTTTGCATACCGGTATTTTATATTTTCGATTTCGATTTTGATTTGAAATACTGGTTTTAAAAATTTCGGGTTTCAGTTTTGACTTTAAATACCAGTATTTTCTATTTTTAATTTAAAATAACACAGTTTCAATTTTGATTTTCAATACCGCTTTTTATTTTTTTATTTTATTCATTAGATTTTGATTTTAATTATATTTAGATAATCTTGATTCTAGTTTTGTAATTTTTATTTTGCTTGAGGTGGTTTACTATTTGATTTTTGAAAATGTTTTATTTACCTACGCTCTATATAGACTAAGATTATGGTTACCTACCTACATATACTGGCTACTTAATATTATAGAAATTATATTACACTATTTCTTGTGTTGACCTAATATAGTATTCATTATTTTTTTTAATATAAACACACATTATAAATAGTGTGTACTGTATTTTAATTAGAAGGAAACTCGAATTAGTTCTTTCAATAACATCGAATTTAAATCATGTGTTTTGGTAAAGTTACTATAGTTTAAAAGTTGGAGGTACTTACTTAAATACTTAAATATACGTGTGGGTGCCCAATACTACTTGTTTTTTTCTATAAATAAGTCACTTTGATACACAAACCATTATTCTCTATCAAAAGTTGACGGAGTTATATATAATACCTAATATGAAACGGTTGTAACTTGGTTTTTTTTGGTTTTTCGGATTTAGCATGCTATTTAACAAATTAGTTACATGTTACATGTTCAGCTTTGAGTCCTTACTTATTTTCCCTAGTAATGGATGAGATAACAAAGGATATACAGGGGGAGGTACCATGGCGCAAGTTGTTTGCAGATGATATAGTACTGATAGGAGAAAGTCCTGAGGAAGTGAATGGTAGACTTGAAGAGTGGAGGGAAGCTCTGTAAAGTAAAGGACTAAGGATTAGTAGGAGTAAAACAGAATATATAGAGTATGATTTTGGTGAAAGGGACACAGAGGGAATAGGGAATGACTAGTAAATAATATAGTGTGATAATTAATGATTCTCATTGGGTCGTCAAATATTTTTATCATATTACTTATTCCTGGGCATAATTGTTGGATAATTTGAGTCCCAAAACAATCATTCGTGAATGTGTCTATTCGCTCTCCCAATTCAGCTAGTGTCCATATCTAATATGGTTTTACTATAAGAGAGTTCGCGGAGCACAAATGTCTAGTTAAGCATTCATGTATTATTATCGTTTTAAATATATTCAAACCACTTGCAATTACTGCACGAGCACTATTCTTGTGTTTCCATAACCATTTCTAGCATGTATATAAATGGAATCCCTCTGGGCGGAATATTCTTATTTTCTTTTTTTTCTTATTTATTTTTTTTATTATTATTAGTATATATATAAATTTTTTAATTTTTAATTACTCCTATATTACTTATTAATCTATTTACTGACTAGTTGTTAGTTTAATTATATGTTTATAACGTTGTATTATTCTGCTGTCAATATCTTACGTTGATTGTTCTTGCTTGATTGATCTGTAATGATAGATTCCCTTTTAATTGTATGTCATAACAATCTATTAAATTTGCTTATTGTTAATAATTTCCCTTGTATCTTACGTGTATTTAACTATACTTAATATTACAGTTTATCCTATAGTATTAACTTAAACATTTTTTTTTTTAAGCTATCCGATTTATTTTATTGTCAATTTATTCAGATCGGGTTTTCATGGTATACTTTTACGTTATTTTTATGCACTACTACACTCCATTTACCCCCTATATTACAATATTCTCTCTGTCTAATATCTCGATTACCTCATATGGTCCTTTCCATAATGGGATTAATTAATTTTTTTGTGTATCATCTTTCAACAAAATCTGATCTTTCACATGTACCTCTATAGAGTGTTTTTTTTTTTTTTTATTTGAATCAAAAAAGAATGTTTACAATTTTAATGACAATAACAGATACATTTTTTGATTTACCTACCTCCTGTAAGCTAAAAGCTTGTGTTGGAAGTAGGGAGTTACGACATTTTTACACAGATATCATACAATTTGCAAATTTCTTATGAATTCAATTTTTAATTACATAGTTCTATTAAGACAGAATAAATAAAGAAAAGTTTTATAATTTAATAAATAAGCAAATTTCAACACTAATAAACTAATACTAAATTTAAATGATACAAATTTTGAGAAATCAATAAGCAAAATAAGTAAATGATAACAATATAACTTAACAATATAAATAATAAATATAATATTAAGACACATTATTATTCATTTCTAAAAATAAATATTTATATAATAAACCTTTAATATTAATTGCTTTACATGTTACAATATCTCTTTTAAAATCAAGAGGCATAGAATTATAATAAGTTGGTTCTAAATAGTCTAAAAATGCCTGAGCAAAATATTTTTTAGTATAAATACAGAAAAATCATATTTCCTTAATTCTCGTTTATTACTATTATCCTTATGTAAAACATCTATTTTAAGCTGTTTTATTATGAACATAATCGCAATTTTTTTTATTCAAGTGTCTTACTGGCAAAACTCCTAATTCTTTATAATTTTCAATTGTTGATCCTTGTAGTGAAAACTTATTTAAACAAATTCTAACAATATTATTTTGATTAATTATTAGTGGATTTAATATATTATCTTTAAGGCCACTCCATACTAATAAGCCATACTGAAAATTGGATTAATATAGGGCATAATAAACTAACCTCATTGTATGTTTTGGAACTATTTTTTTAAATTTGACCATATTAAAAGTGATGAAACGTAGTTTTCCTATTAAGTTATCAACATGTAATTTCCATTTCAAGTTATTATCAATAATTAATCCTAAATATCTAATTTTTAGAACTTTATTAATTTTTGTACAGTTTGTGGAGTTACAGTTCCTGTTATTAAAGCATTCATGTATTGTAATAGAGTTAACATTAGAATCTGATTTATTAATAGAAAAAGGAATATACATGGTTTTTTCTATGTTTAAAGATAGATTTCTTTCTTTCAATATTTGTAGTACTTTACGAAAACCAATTATGAATTTTTCATATACTCCTTCCCATGTATTATGTGAGAAGAGTAAAATGGTATCCGCATATGTTGCTACTGAACCCTCAATTTTTACATCAGAAATGTCATTAATATACAAAATAAATAAAATAGGGCCCAGAACACTCCCCTGAGGTACTCCATTTTTAATTTCATACATATCTCCATTTACTCCATTAATTTTCATTGTTTTGTTTTCGATTATGTAAATAACTTTTGAACCAGTTTAGATTACAATTATTTATTCCAAAACTGGGCAATATATTTAAAAGAATATTATGATTAACTGTATCAAAAGCCTTTGCTATGTCTAAAAATATTTCTATCGATTTATTACTATTATCTAATGTGCTGTATAGAAACTGAGTAACTTTATAAAGATCGTTCTCTGTGCTTAAACCCGGTCTAAAACCATACTGGTTTTTAGATAAGAGTCTATTTTTTTCTAAAAAAGATATTAGTCTTGATTTAATAATTTTTTCAAATATTTTAGAATAATTACTTAGCATGGATATTGGCCTGTAGTTATTCATATTTGTTTTATCCCCACTTTTAAATATAGTTTTAATATCCGCTATTTTTAATTTATCGGGGAAAATGCATTGCTTAATACTTAAATTATATATGAAAGCAATCGTATAAAAATTTTTTTAAAATTTTAACGGTTACTCCATCCAAACCCGCTACTGTGTCATCTTTAAGGCTATTAATAATCATACTTATATCTGAAGATAAAATTGTATTAGAAAAAGTATTATTAAAAGAAAGAATTTTAAGTTCATAATATTTTTCAGATTTTGGTGATTTATTTGTTATATTCTTAGCGATATTAATGAAGAAATTATTAAACGTATTGGACGCTGTATGGGATCATTTTTAGTGTGTATTTCATGATCACTATGTTTTATTTTGATAATTTCATTATCATTTCTACATTTATATCCGGTAATTTCATTTATTAGTTTCCAAGTTAATTTAGCGTTCGAATTTGCATTTTTAAATTTTTGTTCATAAAATTTTTCTTTTGCTAGTCTTATAGTTTTGGTATAATTGTTTTTGAATTTTTTATAATGTAAGTTTAACTTTATATTATTCGGATGTTTTTTGCATTTCATTGA